>CAOLHI010003634.1:0-163627 GCA_948474755.1 Ctenosaura bakeri | reverse complement strand
AACAAGGATAACTTAAGGTGGAGGAGAGCCACATTGAGCTGTGTATCTGTGTAGTGAAAAGTGGGGTCAGTGTATTGCTGGGTTTTGTCCAGACTTGTCCACCTCTTCCCAGTGCAGCAGAAGTGGTATTGCTGCCACCAAGACTCTCCTTGGAGATCCAATCTCCCTTTCCTTCCCTGGGGTCTAGAGAATGGAAGGGCTCAGCACTCTTCTCCTCTCCCTTATGTTTTCTGGGAGAAAACAATAAGTAGATAAATAAAAATTTACAAGTTCCTGGTGGACCTTGCTATGAAGACTTGGGACCAGATCTTCCCATTCTCCCTTAAGGAACAAAGCAGGTTTGTTATAAGTGCAACTCTTTAATAATAGTTTAAAAAATAGGAAAATAGTGTACTAAGGATTAACAGGAGAAACCCTGGCTGTCTGTGTACCTTTGTGGTTGCAATTGGAAGAATCAAACTCATAGGCACAGGCATAAAGAAAAGAAACATTGTTTTCCAGCTCGCCTTCTCCCACCCTCTAGTCCCTTCCAAAAAAACTGAAAACCTAATGACTAGATGGTCCCTGATTTCTTTATAACCCTTTCCAGGGATTCCTTTCTTTGCCCTAGCATGGAGTAGTTAGCTGCAAGCTTATACCACATGGCCTCTCCTTCTTTGTCCTCCCAGAAGGCTTCAGTTCTCCATCTTCTCGCCTTTCATTGGCTAAAAGGTGTCAGGGCCAATCTACTCTCTCTCTCTCATGATCCTTTGCTCAGATCCCCTGAATTAGCCCTTTCTATAGCCTGGCCATTGCAAGATGATCGAAGGAAAAGCAGTTATAAATGGAACTAATAATAAATGAATAAATAGTGGGATAGGGAAGAAAGGCTTGTCTTGGTACACCTGGAAGAAAATGGGATATAACTATGGTGGTGATGATGAGGTAATACAAAAGTTGTGTCCTCCAATCCTCATAAATGCATTACCTATTGAATTCTGTAACTGCTACAGGCCTTCTGGAAAACCCTCAAGAGTCATTTGCACATCATTGCTTTCCTCTAGGTTCAGTCTTTTTTACAAGATCACTGATAGCTGTGCATGCAATCATTCTGTGGGTTTTTTTTTCAAGATGGGATATTGATTTTATTATTGTCGCTACCTCCTCCTAGTTCTGATTATTGTTATTGAAATATTTTTACATTATGAGTTGCCTTGAAAGGCATTTGTAACCTTAAAGTGAATTTAAAAATACAATCAGTCATAGAATCATAGAGTTGGAAGGGACCACAGGGGCCATCCAGTCCAACCCCTTGCTGTGGAGGAACACTCACCAAAGCATTCCCAATGGCCATCCAGTCTCTGTTTAAAAACCTCCAAAGAAGGAAATCCCAACACTGAGGCAGTGCATTCTATTGAAATGCTGTTACCATCAGGAAGTTCTTCCTAGTGTTTAGATGGAATCTCCTTTCCTGTAATTTGAATCCATTGCTCCTTGTCCTAGTTTCTGGAGAAGTGGAAAACAAGCCGGCTCTCTCCTCGACATGACAGTCCTCCACTTTCATGGGAGTTAGGGCACAAGACCCCTGTGAAAGTAGAAAAACCACAAATAATCACACAGAGAATCATACTGGGGGACTTAGCAATGCCTAGAGAAGTGTTCTCTAGGAATCTCTGGGTGCTCCAGAATGATGCTGTGATCCTCTTTTGGTGGAAGTGGACCATAGAATTGCACTGGAGGACCTAAGAAGATTTCTAGAGAGAACATTTTTTCCATGGCAGGGGCAAATACAGTACAATTTTTAAAGTAAATAAATAAAATAAAATAAACTGCAAATAATCAAATCTGCAGATGCTAAACCCACAAAAGCGAAGGGCCAATTGTATTTTAAATGCATTAAAAAGACATTATAAATATGTGTTTTGCTGTATGATTCATACTGAATTTCTCATTTATGTGAGGGTGTAATGCATAACTCTTTTGCAGGAGAGCACCAGAAAGAAACGTGACAAAGAAGAGAGTTTGACTGTGGGAAGTGACTTTGAGCCTTGGTCAAGCAAACGGGGTGATATCCTTGCCCGGTACACAACTAATGAAAAGCTCTCTATTGTGAGTGATTCTTTTTCTTAAACAATCACTGTAACAAAAAAAACCCCACATGTTTGAGAACATGGTAGCATGGTTCTGAATTGTTCACGTTGAGCACATGAGATGGACTATGCTAGATCAGACCAAAGGTCTGTGTGGTTTAGCATTCTTTTCCTGTAATAGTCAGATGCTTATGAGAAGCTGTCAAGTAGGACATGAACTCAATAACATTTATTCTCTATCAGTAGATATTTAAAGATGTTGTTCTCTGCAGTAACCAAATGTAAGGGTGCAGGAATTAAGAGAAGAGTACTGTGACTTTCAAAGGTTAACACAACATGACATGAACCTTACTAAATCCCAATTACATGTTTTTTAAGCTGTATGTTTTTATATACCTTAGTTTTTTCCCCAAGGGGAACAATAATTCTTGAAAATTCATGTTTTTTATAAAATGGCTTTGTTTCATTTCAGAATTTGTATATGGGATCTGAAAAAGGTAAGTAGTCACTTTCGTATGTAAAATTGTACAGAAAGCTGTTGTAAACATATTTTTATTTCCCTACTTTTATATAAAAACATTTGTTGCTTAATGGCAATAACATTGAAATTTCCAATGTGCTTCTTGATTAGCTGTAAGCAGAAGAAACTGGAGATACAGCTCAAGATGCTCAGTATCAGTAACCCCCCCCCAACATATTCTGGCTTGTGTGTAATCCCATAGCCTTTCTCAAGGGCTATATATAATCATAAAAGGGCAACATGCAAATACATGATGTCACATTATGTAAAACTATTGTTACATTTTGTACCAATATAATTATGATTTTACATAGTGTGATATCATGTGTTTGTTATCCTTTTATGATTATCTGTAGCCCCTGAGGAAGGCTGTGGGAGTACACACGGAATGAAATGCATTGGATTTTTCTACTAAGAAACATCTTTTGAGCATCTTGAAATGTGTCTCCATTTACTTTTCTGGACTCCACTGGGTGCTCCTCAGTTGCTGCTTCTTTTGAATTCCTTACATGCTTATAATCTAGCAGATGTGTACTCCTAACAGCTTTGATAACAAGACGGGTATGAAAAGTGGACACATATATGTTCATTTTCAAAAACAAGGGATCTTACCCTTGTCCTTGAATGTCTAGAAAGCTGAAATTTGGCTTATAAATAATCTGCAGCCTACTGATGAGTAAAATAAATTGCTAGAAGGGAGTTTCAGCTATATAACCATGAAGCATAAAGTTTGAACAGTTCTTCTCCTTTCTAAAGGCATAATTTTGGCAATGTGTGGCCTTTATTTAAATCATATCTGGGGAAGGAGTGTCCTTGGTTATGAATGACTACTCCATTATCTCTGGCTATTGGTCAGGCTGATGGAACATGATAAGAAGTGAAGGCAAACAGGATCTAGCAAGCTGCCACTTCCTCAGCCCTCATTTATGTTAATCCAAAAGCAACTAAGACTCCTCTCCTAAAAAAATTAATTTTTTGGTCCACCTGGCACAGTTTATGGCATTGAAACATACATTTCCCTGCAGGAAAAGCAACAACTCCTGGTTCAGCAGTTTCTGAGAAGGTGCGGACAAGACTGGAAGAATTGGATGATCTCGAAGAGGTGGGCTAACATTTTGTTTTTTAACACCCCAACTTTCTGTAAAATATTCATAGTAAAAAAATAAAAGAAAAACAAGTTAGCCAAAATTTTAAAACTAAAAAAAGCAACAGGTATATCAAACAGCATTGAACTCTGACATCTTGTAAACAAAACAGTATTAAATGTGGGTATCTATTCATTTCTAGAGGTGTAGCTATATTTGAGCAAGAATAATGAAGATGATCTTGTTCCTGCTTCAAGCCTCTACAAGGCTCTTCTCATATAGCATAAGATATATAGCAAGCAAAGTGATGTGGCTCAGAGTTTCTTCAACCCCCATTTTTTTTTGGGTGGGGGGGTCTTCTCTCTCCTTCCTTTTCCTGTCTTGGTCTTCTGTCCTCCTGGTGAAGAAGGGTGGTGTTTGAGCATATCTGAGAGACTGGATAGCTGGAAAAGAGGAGAGGGAGAAGGGCAAAGGCTGGCTGGCTGGCTGGCTGGACCTCCCATTGCTGTTCAGTCCGTTCCAGACTTGAACTGGTGGGAAGAAGCAGGAGAAAAGTATTCTTCTCCCGCTCCAGCACCTCTCAGAGGTATGTGCCTTCACTTATTACTCCCTTCTCTCCCAATTTGAAGACCCTTGATGAGCAATTCTAAACAATGCACTGGGATTTTAAATCTTGAGTTAAGTCTGAGGGTCCCTGGCAACAAAAGGTATTTGAAAGGGGTTCCTGTTAAAGAAAGATTAAGCTCTAAGCTATTTTAGCTGAAAGCTTGAGGATATCTTTCTTTCATTTGTTTTTAGCTATTTGTGTTTTCTTTTACTTTGCTTCAGCTTTTCTTAAAGACTAAACATTTTTCCAGTTTTAGACAAAACCCTTTATTTTATATTTTCTTATTTTTAAACATTTGAATGCTTTTCCTAGGGACTCTTTGAACACTTTTCAAGATCTTTTAAGAAACTTCTTGTGGGAATCATCTGAGCATCCTGTACTGGTTACAGGAATGGTAGAAATGAATTCCTTTTATAGCTGATAAGATAAGTTTGTTAGAATAGATGTTAGACCAGGATGGGATTTAGTGATTAATGTTTGCTCTGAAATTCTTATATATTATTTGCCCTTTATTTTATCCTAATTAGTATTTCACTTATTATCTTATCCTAGCCTTTCCAGTCACAGAGTACCTGTTTTAATTCTAATATTTGATGCTGCCCTCATAGTCTCTGCAGTAGTTGCTCTTTAGCTGTTGTATCATTTTACTATCTGCTGGCGACATCATAATTACACAGATTTGCTACTATTATTATTACTGCTTCCCCATTTCTTGTATTATTTGCTGTTTTTGTGATTCCCTATTACTTTCCACTTTCTTGTCTATCATTTCAACACTAAATTTGCTTCATTTTTGAGTGTGCTACTGAGTTGAAGATGGTTTTACCTTCTGCTCATTGGAGCTATATACTAAGAGTGGTATGTCAAAAAACCTTAATTTTCATCGTGTGCTTGCTTTGTAATAAATGAAAATCACAGTTTGTTTCAGGGTGGCCCAAGATGTTTTGCTGCCTAGAACAGAGCAGGAAATGACATCTTTTGCTTGTCAGGCTGCATAATACTTAAGGCCAATGAGGTTATTTTGGCATATGAGGTGAAAAATTGGCAGTAACAATATAGCTAATAGTAAAAGTAAATAACAGTTTGCTGCCCTTTCATAATACCTGAGGTCTCTTGCTGGAAGTGATCACCTTACTTTTCCTAATGGTAGAGCTACCCCTCATCTGCTTTCCTGTCTTCACAGGCTCTGGGGAAGCATAACACTTGGTGCACCATGCTTGTAATTTGTGGTGGCAAAATATAAGTGATTCTGTCCAAAACAGGACAGGTGACCCTTTGAGGAAAAGAATGCTGGCTGGACCTCTTCAGAAGTGATCCAATAATACTCAACTCTCACTGAATTTTAATGGAAGTTTGTTATGTAATCTGCCTGTGGCAGTTCTGCCTTTTCCAGCCGTCATCCAACGGGAGAGGCGAAAATATTTAGAAAATTTAGAAAAGAAATGTTCTTGTTTCTATTGTGTTAATAAGTTAACTGTTTGTACCCCATGCCCTTTTTCTAGGGATCACAGAAAGAGCTCCTAAACCTGACTCAACAAGATTATACAAATCGGATTGAAGAACTCAACCAATCTCTAAAGGATGCTTGGGCCTCAGATCAAAAAGTAAAAGCCTTAAAGATAGTTATTCAGGTGAGTATTGTTCTATGGCTGTATTTGCAATTAGTGTGCATTACATTTTTGTGCCACCTTTCCTCTGATGTGTGGAATGTGGCTCGCCTCCCCACTTTATTCTTACTACAAGCCTTTGCAGTAGATCTGGCTGAAATGGAGAGCATGACTGGCCCAGGGATATACATATACGCATTCTAACTGGATCATGTTAGCTGTTGTAGGAATCAGGGAAGCTGTCTTTATAACCAGGTCAGACTACGCATATATCTGGCCCAATGTTATTTTTTCTGATTGGCAGCAGCCATTCAGGCTATCACATAGAGTGTTTTCCCACAGTTGGCTGTCATAAGGGAAGATGTCAAGGATTAAATCTTGACTTTTCTACTGGAAACTTGTGTTCCCTCTTTGAGCTATCGCTGAGCATAATTTGCTGTTTCAGCTATCTTTTAATTAAAAAAAATGTAGTCATCATTGTAAATGATCACATCATGACTTATTTATCTTTTTTCCTCTATCACCCCAGTGTTCTAAACTTCTCTCAGATACAACTGTGATTCAGTTCTATCCAAGTAAATTTGTCTTGATAACAGACATCCTTGACACCTTTGGTAAGTACCTGAACTGTGGAACAGATCAATGGCTATTGAGGAATAATTTTCAATGAGCTAGAGGTTTGTACACAGGTAAAATTAGCTGAGAGTCTCTCAAAAGTAGAATGAAAGATGTCTTCTTCCTTGCCTGTTACCCTCCCTTGAATCCCCAGGTGGAAGTATCTGTTTTTCAGTTTCTCAAACAGCTACAGAAATAAATCCAATAAGTAAATATTGGCAGAATTCAGTGGAGCAAACTGATGATGGTGGGGAAGATTCCATGATGAAGCAACTCTGTCTTCCTAAACCTTGCTAACTCACTGTGGCCAAGGCAGCAAGAGAGATGATGGGGGATTCCATCTGAATAAACAAACAGCCCCTACCCTCCTATTAATTTACTTTTGGAGAGCATGTGGGAGAATGACAGGACTTAAGAGTCTCTGGGTTCATGGCCAGCTCCAGAAGGGTCTGTTTGTCTCTTACCAAGGGCAGGACACAGAGACCTTTAGGTCTTTCTGTCCTCTCTCCCAAGACAGAAGTGTTACATCCAGTAAAACCTCTTTATTTAATAGATTTTAAGAGGACCAGATGTTCTTCTCTGCACAAAGCAAGGGTGAGAGTGTAACATGATGTGCTCACAAGCCCATGTTTTATTGACTCAATTAAAAAAAACAACACCCTTTTTGTCACTGTCTATAGATATCTTTAACCTTGTTTCAGGATACCTCATCTTTAACTTGGACTTTTTTTTTAATGTCAACTCCCAAAATCTCCCAACTGGCATGGCAGCTGTGGGATTCTAGATGTTATTATCCAAAAAAAACAAGTGTTCCAAGTTCTGACTTTTTGACATGCCTCCTAGTAGCCATTCCTATTTGATAATGATCACATCTCAATGTGGAAGTAGTACTGTTGAGGCACAATGGTCCCTGCCCTAATAAGTGTCCAGTCTGTGGTGAATGAACCAGATGCCATCACATTTGTACCAACTAGGAGCAGGCCTTAAATGACTGCTGCCAGGGAGAAGAGCATGTTGACATGTTAGAAAGGCTGTATGTAAAAATGAAATGCCACAGTGACATGGGGACTGGATCAGTCTTCAAGAAATGGATGTGGCACAACATTTGATTGTCCTGATTCGTAATCTGTACTCATGATAGGAGGTACTGTCAGGACTGAATACAGAGAAATTCCTATTAGTCAGGGGGTCAGGCAAGGCTGCAGTTTTTCACTCCGTCTGTTTAACTTGTATGCTGAACATATCCTACTGTATCAGACTTGGACAAAGGAGGCATAAAAATCAGAGAACTGAATATCAGCAATTTAAGATATGCATATGAAACCATACTACAGGCAGATAATAACAAAGACTTTGAAAGATTGCTGAAGAAAATCAAGAAAGAAAGGGCACAGGCAGGTTTACAGTTGAACATTAAAAAAACAAAACAAAAATAATGATCACAGGTGATTTACATAATTTTAAGGCTGACAATGATGACATTGAATTAGTTCAAGATTTTCCATACCTTGGTTCAATCATTAATCAAGATGGGTGCTGCAATCAAGCAATCAGAAGAAGCCATGCCATTGTATTTCCAGTTTGCTTCTGTATGGTTGTGAAAGCTGGACAGTGAAGAATATTAAAAGAAACAAAATATATAAAAAAGAAACAAACAATGAAACAGGAGAGATTTAGAGGCTTCTTTTTTTCTTTTTCACTAGGGGTTTAATATCTTGATACCCTTCATGCCAGAAAAAAGTAGACACTAAATAGCAACTATGCATTCTGGAACTCTGTGGAATAATCTACTAAATGTTTAAATACTGATGGCTTCTCAGAATATGCTTGTTGCTTCAATGTGTTTATGTAAATTCTATGTATATAGTATTCATATCATCCTTCCCTCAAATTTGCTAACTGGCAGATTCAACTAAACACCACTGAGCAAGAGATGGTGCCCCTGTGATAATCAGGAAATTGAAACTATATCACATGTACTTTTTCATTGTGGTTTCTATCAAGGGGTTAGGGAAGATTTATTACACCCCATCACACAACGCTTCCCTCGGTGTCCCATGGAGTCTCTGGTGGTTATCTTACTGCAAGGTTCTGACAAAGAGATTACTCTTCAAGTGGCAAAATTTTTAAACTTGGCTATTTTGACTAGATCCTCCTTGTCTATGTGAATGAGGTATCTGCTCACCTAATTTTATTTTAATATTCATCTCCACTGTTCCCACTGCTTGGTGTGACAGGATCAGGGGATAGCACTTGTCCTAGAAATTCTTGATTTGCAATGATGATGAATTTATGAAAATTAAGCTGATTACAAACTCCTCCAGCAGTTGTTGGGATGAGGGTGGAATTTCGCACATGCTGAGAAGGAGCAGTTTCGCCGCATTTACTTGAACGCACTGATATATGCTTTGTATGTATTGGTTTCTCCATAATTATATAGAAGCTGGAAGTGAGGATGTCTCTTTCAGGAAGTTTTTATATTTGCCCTCCCCCACCTGTCTCATTGGTACATATTCTCCTTTATGAATGTGTGCATATTAAAAATGAGGCAAGCAACTTCTGTATGTAACAAATTCCAAGTAAGAGTATGTGCAGGAGTCTTAAGAGGTGTTCATAATTGTTTTATTTGCTGCATTGTATTCAATAAAAAGGAGGGAATTGCATCACTTTTCAAAACTAGTGTTGAAGGTAACGTGGCACCTTAGAAACTACTTATCTCCACTAGGTGCCAGTATAGTGTAAGAGAAAACCATAGTGTTCAGAGTTAAATAAGGTTGCTTCAGTTACATAGATCTGCTAACCTATGCTTTCTTGGATGCAGATAAAAAAGCAGAATTAGTGCACAAGAGATTTTTAGGGCAAGATTCACTTTCTGAATCTTCCAAGGAAGCAGATTTCTGACGTATCTTATTTCAGCCTTTCCCAAACTCATACTTTCCACGTGTGTGAGACCACAATTCCCATCACACACACACACCAACAACTTAGTGAGGTATAATTGAGATGAAATGCTAACCATAGTAATTTTGTTTTCTGAAGCTTTATGAGGTAGTTATCAGTCCTCTTATTCATGTGTTCAGATTTTCATGCACATAGCTTATGAAAGTTAGTTTGTGGTCTTCCTGGCCTGAGAGAATCTTCTGTAGAGTTTGTGGCCCCTCCCAATTTTCTATCAGCTTTAGAATTCATACGAGTACAATCTCTTCTGTTCTTCCAAGATGTTGATGAAAAATGCGTGCTGCTAGATACTTCATTCTGGTATGATATCTGCTAGTACTAAAAGCTTCGTTATCAAACAACTGTATGCTATTAACAATTTTTTTGAAAAAGAACAACTGCCAAGGTTTTCTTCATAATGTGGTGGTCATCTATATTGGATTCAAAGTGTCAGTCTGACAGTATGTTTAAGCCCACTATTTTGTAAATGATGCTATTGTTCTTGTTATTACAGGAAAGCTGGTGTACGAAAGAATATTTTCCATGTGCACTGATAATCGTAACTCCTTACCAGGTAACATTTATGTCTCCCTGTGCTATCTGGCAGAGGCACATTCTTGTTTATAGGATTTGACTGTAGTCATAATCATATTTACTAGGAAGCTGTTCTATTTGGATTCATTGACAATGTTTGTTACATTAAACCTATGGTAATATTGTTCGTTGCCGAACTGATGAACTGTGCTACAGATGGCCAGAAAAACCAGAGTATTTTATTTATTTCTGAACTGTTTTTCTTCCTCCTTTTGTCAGCTCCTGTTTCAGAGTGAATAGCTTTGAGGACAGGCCAGGGACAAACCATAATTTTGTGTGTGGATCTCTTGACATGCATTGGTTTAAACAAACCAACCTTCATAACCCATCAACAGACCACAGTTTCCAGTTGCGGTTTACAGCTGGCTAAAAAATTATGATTTTTTTGTGGAACAGGTTCAAACACAACAAGCAGTCAGGTTTAACAAACCACAACCTGAACATGCATGCAAATCTGGCCAATTCAATTGGCAAGTTTTTATTATCAGGCTTCTCAGTTTGGAATTGCTAGCAACTGCACAGTACTAACAGTACAGTATTTCTGTGGTGTGCTGTTCATCGGCTAATTCATTTTGTCATCAAAAGCTCAAAGAACAAGAAAGTGACAATGTTAACTGAAAATTAAATGAGTATAAAGGTATATGGATTCCATGATTGCAATCATATGCAAAGACACGAATTGCCAAAATAAGCTTATTATTCTTCGAAATCTAATTCCTAGAATCAAAAATGTCCATTTAAGTTTTTTTGAACTAACCACAAATGTGAATCTGGAACTCTTTTAAAAAACTCTAAATTGGAAGGCCCTCCAGATGTTGTAAGATTAGTTTCCATCATCCCTGACCATTGGCCATGGCTTGATGATGGGATTTTCAGTCTGATAACACCTGGTAGCCATAGGTTCCTTATCCTTCCATTAGTTAATGTGAAAAACTTAAGATTTGAAACTTCAGGAAAAGTACCTGATACTTTTCAGTTACACATTGTTGTTGTTGTTGTTGTTTGTCTTTAAATTATTTCCAGCTTATGGCAAGATCTGTTCAGTGGAGGTTTGCCCTTGCCATCCTCTAAGGCTGAGAGAGTGAGACTTGCAGAAGGCCACTTAGTGGATTTCCATGGCTGAGCAGGGATTTTGAACCGTGGTTTCCAGAGTCAGAGTCCAGAGCTCAAACCACTATAAGTTACACTTACCTGGACTTAATTACATTGTATGTGCAGGTATATGTGCCCTAAGGAAAAGCTGTTATCTCAGATGTAGATAATATATTTGATATGCAAAATCTACCAGGTTCAGTCCTAGCTATCTCCAGGTAGGCCTGAGAAAGACTCCTGTTTAAAATCTTAGAGGGCCACTGCAATTCAGGGAAGACCGAGCTTGAAAAACTTTGGCCTGTTAGATGTTTTCATTTCTAATTCCCATTGTCCCCATGGGCAGTGGTAAGGAATTGTGGGAGTTCTAAAGTTTCTGGAAGGCCAGAGATTCCCACTCCTGATGTAGGCAAGAGTTCAGAAAAATTACCTTTGTGGATTACAGTTATCTGAATTGTCCAGCCAACTCTGGGAGTTAAAGTTTGGTGTAGACAATACTAAGCAAAATGGACGAAGACTTGGTTATAAGGTAGTTTTCTGTTGTTGTTTTTTTCTGTCTTTCTTTCTTCCTATATATATTGAGGATCTATTATTCTCTCTGAAGCTTGATGAACAAATAGTGTTAAAGCACATAGAGATAGTGAAGTCTTTATGGCAATAATGCTAAAATAAGATACTGCAGCACAGTGCAAAACATGCATATTTTCTTCTGTAGACTGTGTCCTGAGCAGCTGTGTGTGAAAGAGGAACATGCTCATTGATATTTGTTCTCATTCTTTCCATTCCAATAAAGGAAGAAATTTCTGATTTAGTATCTGAGTCTCTTGTTTCCCCGGCTTGCCTGCAAGAAATCAGGCTACAGTTGAAGCCTGTGCTCAGTCAGTTGTTCCTAATTGTGGAAGGGAGAGGGGATAATTGCGATGGTTTGGAAGGGACATTCTTTACCCTCTGCTAATGAAACCAATGCTTGGTGACTAAAAGCGTGTTGGTGAGGTCACCTTTCTAAAACAGGTCTCTGAGCATCTATTTAAAAGAAACAAATAATAGTCAATGAGAAAAGTCCCCGTGTATCAGCTAACTTTATTGTTTCTCTCCTTCTGTTTTTTTGTTTGTTTGTTCATTTGAGCAATTAGGTTAGACTCTTTTTTTTAATGTTCTAAATGTGAGTATGTTTCTTGCATTCCGTGTCAAACAGCTGCTGTAGAACTGCGTTGTCCCTAACCGACTTGGCAGTTAGGGCATGCTTGAACTACAGACTCTGGATCTCTGGAGTGGTTCGTTATGTAAAAGTCCTCAAGCGGTATTGGGTGGGCTGATGCCAAATGAAAGAGAACTGTGCTTGTTTCCTCTCTCAAATTTCTACACAGCCTTGGTGTTTTTGAGGAGAGGACAGCACAGCAGTGGAATAATAAAACGGCAGTCTTTGCTTCACTGAATGGGGCTGAAAGCATTGCTGCTTCTGCTTACTCTGTGATTGAAAGGTGCTTAGAATGTATATAATGTCAGCATCATCCACCCACTGGTACCACTTTATGATCCAGTGAGCAAGACTTCCCTTATCCAGCAGATATTTTGATAATGAAAACTTCTTGATCTAGAACCCCTAATGGACCAAAACTGGGTCAAGCACAACATGAAGGCTGATCATTTAAAGTGCCCAGGTCTGTGTGTCTTGGTGTTTGTGATGAAGTCGCTGTAGGAGTCAGTTATTGGAACACAAGTGCAACATGATGGCAGATTGCTAGGGAACAGGAATAATACCTTAAGAGTGAAAACCAGCACAGTGGTGTGCTTGGGAGAGGCTTATGGATGAGAGGAATTATATATAATATGGCTATTCTGTTTGAAAGAGGGCCTTCAGTGAGATCTTGGCCAGAGAGGGTGGCTGAGTTGTGTTTAAGCAGTTCAGAAAAAGTCACAGAAAACAGGTGTCTAAAGCTGAGAGTTATTGGCATAGACTGTCAGAACTTGACTAGTGTGACAACACTGAATTTCATATGAACCTTAACAAAATATGTTATTTTTAATATTACTATAATAAAAGATACCATTTGTTTTTTATAACTACTGAGTCAACCTGTGTTATCTAAAAGAACATGCTACTATAAATAAATTATTTGGTTCTGAGGGAACACTTAAGACCCTAGTTGTTTTACACAAAAGTAGTGTTTAAAGGGTGGAGTAAGGGCTAAGTGAAAGTGTCAGGGTGCTTTATTAGGTTGAAACTGCAAAACCAATCTGAAAAGAAATAAGAGCCTGTCACAGTGTTATACGAAACAAATGGAGCCTGATACTTGCTCGGACTTTGTCCATCTAGGCCAAAGTCTAGCATGTACTGACATGTCAGAGAGACGAAGCCTTGAGTCCTGTGCTGGGAGAAAGGTGAGGTATAAGATAAATTATTAGATAATTTCTCTGGACCACATGCTAAATGCATCCTGTGCGGTTTCTCTGTCTGGCCCAGAAGCTTTTGATGTTCTTTCCTAATCAGTTATCAAGGAAAAGAGGATAGTTAAAGATAATTTAAGCTTTAAATACTGTGGATAGAACAGAGCTGTGTTTTTCAGGTAGAAAAGCTGTTACACTGGGAATTGACTCATGAGTAGACATGTACAGAATTGGGCTGTTCTTGGTGGGAAGATACCAAATAGATAAGAATGACACTTGGCTCCACTTCCTTTGCTTTGGCCTCATCTATGGCCCTGCCCTCGTATACTTGATCCTTGCCACGGGTAGAACACAGCCCCTGAGAGTTTTTCAAAATGGGAATTCAGTCCCTAGGACAAAGCAAGAGAAGCATCCCTCTCTTTGGTCTACATTGACTTGCAGTGTTTTCCATGGGAATCGGTTACTGCTAATTTCTCCTTTAATTGGAGATGCCAGGAACTGAATCTGAAACTTTTCCCCTGCAAAGTATTCATCTGCTTGGGTATGTAGTTCCTCATCACTTTGTATCCTGAACATACATTTGATCCAGAACTTTAGAAATATGCTGGCTGAGGGGTTCTGGGAGCTTCAGTCTAAAAAAGGAGGTTTTCTAAGCTCCTGATCTAAGTATCAAATCCAAAGTACTGAAATGTTGTGAAACTCTTGTTTTTATAGTATTACAAATGGTCATTTTTATCTCAGAGCAGCAGTGTGAGGTAAATGAGGCCAAGGAAGAAAGAGACTGATGCAAGTGATGGCGTGAGTTTTCATTGCTGGGGAACTAATTGTAGGTCTTCTTGGCATGTACTCCAACCCACTTCATCACAGTGGCTTCTCTGATTTGAATTATAGTTGGCCGTCCATATCCATGAATTCTGTATCCATGGATTCAACCAACCATGACTTGAAAATATTAAAAAAAATACAGAAAGCAAACTTTGATTTTGCCCTTTTATATAAGGGATGCTATTTTACTATACCATTGTACATAATGAGGCTTGAGCATTCAAGAATTTTGATATGCACGGGGCGGGGTCCGGGAACCCTAGCAGATACTGAGGGCCCACTGAAGTTTTGCATCGCCTGTTGTACTTTTTCTGTTCCTATGTCAGAATTCTTTGGTATTGTCTCCAAATAATAATAACTTCATAGGATGTACAATACATCCAGAACTAAGAATCACATTCTTACTATGTGGTAAAAGCTTCATATCCAGCATATACGTCAGTATAGCTAACATGTAATATTGTGTTGAATTCTTTTTGCTGGCCCTCCATGTCGAGAGTTCCCCATGGAAGTTTGAAATTGGGAATGGTATTTGTTCCCTCCTTCCCTCTTGCCCCCTTTCAGGACGTACTGAAGTCCTGTATATCTCTTGATGCTATAAAGCACTGATTCCCAAACTCTAGCCTCCCAGGTGTTTTGCACTTCCACTCCAAGACGTCCCAGATGCCTTGGCCAGTGATTAGGGATTCTGGGCACTGAAGTCCAAAACACCAGAAGACCAGAGTTTGGGAAACACTGCTATAAAGGCTTTGTCCTTCCCCCCCCCTGCAGCTTCTCTGGTCCACGGGGAATGCAAGTCATGTGTTCCGAGATCTATTCTTTTGAAATTTGGGGGAGGAGAAATACTACACAGTCTAATTCTCCAGCATCAGCAAGGCAAAATTCAAGCAGACAGCAGATTCTAAATACTGGATGTTATGTAACTGTTCCTTCTGCACTGTCGTATTGGTTTTATTCTGTATTCAGAGACACTGAAGTAAACCTTGGAGCAATTAGTCTCTGTACATTTTGGGCACTGGCGAGGTACATGAGTCTTGAGGTTTGTAACACCTGTGAATTTCTGAAGTCCACTTTTTGCCTGCCTCTGTCCCTGTGCTTCTAACAAGCTGTTATGGGGAAAATATGAATCAATATTCTGGGTTAAGCAGTACAATAGCAATTGCCATGCTTATATAGTACGGTCCTGTGTGTGTTTACTGAGAAGTATGCCCCTGTGTTCAGTGAGGCTTACTCACAAATAAGCGCGCACATGACTGCAGCCTTAATTCTTCTAGTTCCACCAGTGCTTTTCAGTAGAACAGTGTAAAAGTTATTATCAGTTGTTGTTACATACTGTCAGGTCACTTGGATGTATGGTGACCCGATGAATGGGAGACCAAAAGATTCTGTTATTAACAGCCTGCACAGATTATTTTTGTAGAAATTACAGCCACTAAAGATGAGGATTTCTCAGTGGTAGCACTGTAGTGAAGGAATCTTTGGAAAATTAACCTGGTGCCAACATTCTTCTTTTTGTCGTGGCAGTGAAGATTCTACTTTCTCTCAGGCCTTTTAAATCTTTCCTTTCTTAAATTCATTACCTACTATAGTCCATATCATATTGCCTGCCGTATTTTAACTTCTCATTCTCAGCCCTCTTTTTTACATGTTAGCTTTGTTTTTATCTTCATCCTGAAACTGTATTCACCTTTGTATTTTTAGTGCATAGTTAGGGTTTTGTTTGCTTTCTTGTTCTATGTTAAAATGTTACATTGTACTTCCCCCCCCCTAAATAATAAGAAAAGAATGTCCGACTTGAGTCTTCAGGGAAGCCACTATTTCTTCAGTTGGTGTGTGACTTGGATTGTCTTTTTTTTTTTTTAAAGATCATTGGTTGCTATCTTTTAAAATTTAAAAAGAGTTGTAGGTTTTCTAGTAAATTACTCTGGTCCTCTTCTCCTTCCTTCTTAATGTGCCTCATCTTCCTTCATAATATATTTTCTCTTGAACCTCAGATTGCTGAACGTGTGTCTTTCTAAACAACCATCACAGCAGAAACATAGCATTGTTGGACAGTTGAAGGAAACTTAGTTGTAAAAAGTCCACAGAAGTTAGTAGCCATTATAAAAATGCATACACTCTACTGGCTTGCTTGGCAGGGCCAGCTCTCCTATTACACAAAGTGAAATATCCACCTGAGATGACAAAGTTGGGGTGGCACGAAAGAGGAAGAAGTATTTTTGCTGCTAGAGATGGATCTTCTGTCTATTGAGCCAAAATGTCTGGCTCTGAGTACTATGAACTTTGGGCATTTCCGCAATAGACTGTTTTAGTGCTATTATTCCACTTTCAACATCCAACATCCTATTATTCCACTTCCAATATCCTATGGAGGGGCCATTCTGAGGCTCCTCCCTAAACTGCAAACCCCAGGATTCCATAGGATATTGAAAGTGGAATAAGAGCACTATGGTGCGGAAATGGCCTTTGAGTAAGTCACTTGTGGTTCCACCTCAAGCAGCAAAATATCTTGTTCCAATGCTGGTGTAGGCTTCTTGGAGGAAGAGTGGATGTACTAAGATGTAATGAGCCATCTTCCAAGCTGTTGGGGATTTGTTACAGTTCTTAAATTTAAAATAAAACGTCTGTTGCTTCCATGCCAGAACTTATTCCCAGATCGTATCCTTTTTCGAAAGAAAGCGAGAGAGTGTTTTACAGTGTTGTCTTGTCTGTGTTTGCTTTTTCTCCACATGAAAAATAACAATAATAAGTGTTGTGCCACGACTGGAGAGCTCCTTCGCTGAGGAATTGTGCTGATGATATAGAAATGCTCTCTGGAACGGTTGTCTCTGAAATAAAAAATTATAATGGCAGGAGAAAGAAGTGTGTTGGAGTACTGCTCTGGATTTAACGGGGGAATTGGAAAACATTTTAAGGTACAAAGGGAGAGGAACCTGTCAAACAATTGTCCATTTGACCTCTGAAACTAATCACATTCCCCTGGTGTTCTCATTATGAATTAGGGACGGCTAATTTTAATTGGGAAAGAAAATAAAGAAGCAGATTCTCAGTTAAATTTTTTCTCTCTTTTTCATCTCAGATAATTTTACTCCTGAAAGTGTTAATGACACTGCCAAAGAAACCTGCTTAAACTGGTTCTTTAAGATTGCTTCCATCCGAGAACTAATTCCCAGATTGTATCCTTTTTCAAAAGAAAAGAAGGAGATTTACAGTGTTGTCTTGTGTATATGTTTGCTTTTTCCTCACCTGAAAGATGATGATGATGATGATGATGATAATAATAATAGTAATAAGTGTTGTGCCACTGCTGAAGGGTTTCTACATCTGAGGAAGATGAGGAACTGGCCATTCCAACAGAGGTATATATCATGTCAGATATGCTTTCTGACATAATCAACAGTGTTACAATCTGTGATTATGCATAAAACATTATTGTATTAGAAAATTGTTGTTATAGGTTATCTTTTTAGTGTTTTAACTTAGTTTATGTAGTGAGCATTTAGTTAAGCTGTTAAAATAGAATGCTGGGTTAATTGTTTGTTTTAAAGTATAGCAATCAACTAGTGATTCATTATGTTTGGTCTGGGGAGTACCTAAGCTCTAAATGTGGATGACCATGGGCTGCATATCAAAGGAAGCTGTTAAGGAATCACAGCCTAGTGAAAGAGAATCGAAGAGGAGAGCTTGAGAGCAGATGGCCACAAGGAGTCTGGCCAATGTAAAGCTATATAAACAAATAAGAAAAACAACAGAGATGCATTAGATCAAAGTATGGAAAGGAAGTCATCTAGGTGACCACTGGGAATTTGGAAAGGGGAAAGATGCAAGGAATCCACCAATGGAAATTGACAGTATGCAAATACTGTATCAAGATAAAAGGAAATGTATGATGTGAAAAGTTCAATTCAGCAACCATTTTGTGCTCAAGCTTAATATGCCTCATTAAATACATTGGTAGTAACTTGCGTGTTTTCTTGAGAGCCAAAGGGCAGATCAAACATGACAGTATAAGAGGTGGCACGCATGGATGGAGGTGATATGGCCCCAGAATGAGACAGGGAGGCTGGAGCACGTCCATAGGAGTGCTGGTGGATGAAGGCACAGGCTCAGCTTGAGGCTACAAGGAAGCAATCTTGGTTCCAGGGGAGGTCTTCTCAGGAGCTGGAACCTTCTCATGAGCAAGCGGTTTCTTAAGAGAAGGGCTCTCCTGGGGAAACTTAAAGCTGGAGTATTTGTACCTGAGTTGTTATTAGAGGGGTTCAGGCAATTCAGCCATCAAAACATGCGTTCTGACTCAGAGAATAATGTCTGTGGTTGGACATTGTGAGCCATTTCTTGCATGGTCAGACTCTTGTGATCTGACAGTTTCTGACCTTGCGCTGTGTTTAAACTTGGCTTCTTAGAATGCCACCTTGCTCTTTTAAATTAGACTGCTTTCAGACTGCTTATTTGGCTTCAGAAGTACCTCACCTGATTACCTGACTCATTGGTAGGTTGCTATTTGTTTGACTACCATTTTATTTCTGGATTTTCCTTTTCTAGTTAGTCTGTATGCATTATACATGTACGTATACATATATACATGTATTAGCCAAGGCCATGTAATCCAGGAACCCGGGATTATTGCTGGGTGAGAGTGTCACCCAATAATATCAAGATGTCCTTTCAGTTTTTAAGAGGGTAGGAGGGGTGTTTGAGTGAAGAAAGGGTGTATATATATTAGCAAATTATCTAAAAATTGAGCAGTTCAATCTGTAGTGTCTCTAACTCTCCATGTCAGTAAGCTGATATAATAAT
The DNA here is from genome assembly GCA_948474755.1 of Ctenosaura bakeri. Lineage (NCBI taxonomy): Eukaryota > Metazoa > Chordata > Lepidosauria > Squamata > Iguanidae > Ctenosaura > Ctenosaura bakeri. The sequence continues at coordinate 144,494 of CAOLHI010003634.1, read as the reverse complement.
GTGTAGGATTTTATGGAAATCACAACACATTTTGATCAAGAGATGTGTATTTAATAGCTAAGGGACATCTTGTTTCTTTTTCTGCTGATTATTTTATTAAGAAATTCTTTTCCTTAACTCTTCCTTACAGTTATGTGGAAGCAGCAATACTCAAGTGCAACAAATTTCTTTCTAAAACGTAAGGCTAAATATTATTTGGTAAATCTTGCATAAATGTGGTGCATGAGAAAATTAAGTTGTGACTTCTGTTCAGTGATTTGTCAAGCTGAAGAGGGCTTTTTTTTTAGTAGTATGTTAAATACAGAACAAAGTGATGGGTGGGATATGAATTGCTACAGACATGTCCAAAGGTGTGGTTGTGTCCCATGGGATTTTTGACTCTGCAGAGCAGTGTGTGTCTGTGCTCAGAGTGAGGGTGGAGCAGGTTAGACTTACTCAGGTTGCATATAATGAGAGGTGGAAAACCTCTTCCAACTCAAGAGCCCAATTCAAGACAGCTCTTAGGGGCTCTGTTTCAGAGCTGAATATGGTGAAGGGCAAAATTTAGAGTCCCTGAGTACCAGTATATTTTATTTAACACTCTCCTGTTGATGGTACCTAAACTTGTGCATGGTGGCTTTATTGCTGATGATTTTATGATGATAAACTACCAGTATTTTTTTAAAAAAATAATTTGATCTAACTGCAGTTGCTTTGTTTATCATGTCTTTTCATCCATTTGCTTTTTATTATTGTTTCCTTGAAAATGTTGAACTGGTCAGCAATATTTTACTGTGGCTTTGGCCGAGTGTTTGGTGTTGTCCTTGGCCATTCACAAGTGTATGACTCAAGTGTTTCTCAGTTTTTTAGTTATTTGTTATCAAGAGGTGAAATGGTAGATAGATATGGTTAAACTGTAAACCCTACTTTCTCAAATCCTCTTTTCAGAGGAATTTCAGAATGCCTCCCCCGACTGACTTCCATGATCCGTGGAATTGGAGATCCATTGGTTGCAGTCTATGCAAGAGCATATCTCTGCAGGGTAAATTTTTGTTTGAAATGTACATTTTTTAAGAAATGTAATGTTACAGATCCTGCCTATAAAATATTGATCAGACTAACAGCAACATTTCTCCAGACTAAGAAGCAGATAGGTTAGTGCTGGGTGCCCTGTCTATGTATAGAATTCTTTTTTGGCTTTCCTTGGGTATAACACTGCTATTGTCTTCTACTGTTTAATTGCTTCTTATCTAATAGTCATTTTATTTTCCTTGCATTTCTTTTCTTTCCATGAACTTAGATGATGATGATATAAATAAATAAATTGATCATACAATATTATTTTAATATTTTTTTATTTATGTGCCATCTTTTTTATGTGTACTGATTTTTTTTCAAGAAAAAGTATCTATACATGACAGTTGTGCAGTTGGAGAAATGCAGGACAATTTATTTGGTTCTTTCAATATAGGTTGGGATGGAAGTAGCTCCTCATCTGAAAGAGAGCCTGAACAAGAACTTTTTTGACTTCCTTTTAACCTTTAAACAAGTAAGTGAGAGATGATGATGTACTAGCCTATGTGTCTGAGACTGTTTTTTGTTTCTTTTGGAAAACTGCTAATAGATAATCTAATCTGGTTTCCCATCTGTTGGTACATTTGCATATCACAATAAGCCATGGCTTGTATTAACCTCAGTTTGTTGTTTAAGACATGGATTCCACTTCAGATGACCAAATGAAGCATGCTTTTATTTGCCGTTTTGGTCAATTTCTTTCTATTCCATTCTGTTATCTCCTGATTTAGGAAGAGTCACTAGGGAAAATAAGGGTAAGCCATAATTGCAGGTTTAGGTGTAATGAAAAGTCAAAGAGTGAAACAGGCCAGAATTTGTAAGCCAATAACAAACCATGGTTCCAGATTGTGGAGTTAAAAAAAACCCTACACCTTCTTAGCAGAGGTGAGTTCATGTATCACAACAAATCAGAATTCAACAAACCACTCCATAGTTTGTCTTGACTCTGCAAATATGGTCAGTGTCTCACATTAGATTTTTTTCAAGTAATTTTTACAGATGAAGTGACCATTTGTTTTATCATCACACCTAATTTCTAATAATCTAAGTTTTTTACTACTGGTTGAAATGGTTAGTTTCTTTTTCAAAATGCTCAGTAACAAATTAATCTGCTTATGAAATATGACTGAGTGCTGCATTAGAATTCACCAGCAATACTCTCTGCCCCATGAGAGAGAGGATATTAGCATATGCCATTACTTTCAGTTCTGTATATGTATAAATGTTATGTTCTAGTTTATCGCATAGGGTTTGGAGTGTTTAGAATGTTTTCAAGATCAGTGTGCCAATTTACACATTAGACAAGAAGCTGGAACTTGGGAATAACAGTAACAATTATAATTATATAATGTAAATTACATTTAAATTAATTTCAACTCCCAGTTAGGATAGCTAGTGGCCATGATAGCTGGGAGATTTAGGGAGTTGTGGTTTGAAAACATAAGTTTTCCCATCATCTGCAATAAGCAGAATTGTGGCTTATTGTGAGTGAGCAGGTGTGTTGGTATCCGTTGATTGGGAGTGACTAAAAAATCCCCAGGTAACTATTGTTCATGGTTTGTTTAGTGTAGTGGTGTGGAAGCTATAGCCTGCCACATCTTATTGGATTACATTTCCCAAAATCCAGTGCCATTGGTTGTATAAGTTGGGGCTGATGGGAGTTGCAGTCAAACACATTTGGAATGTGAGAAATTCCCCATCCCTAGTTTTCTTCAGACTTGTATTACTTGGCATCTTGCTCTCTTAACAACTCAGAATAATAAGCCTGAGTTTGGTCTTTGGGATTTTTCACAGCTATTTAAACTTGATATAGGAACTAGGAGATGTTTAAAACAGGTTTCTGTTTTTTATGTTGGCTTGAAATACGCTTCCAGCATGTTCCTTATGCTTTATGCTGAATGTTTTGACTTCACAGTGAGTTCATAATATTTTTTCTAAGGGTCCTACCTTTTCATTATGCTTTTATCTTTGACATTTTTAACAGATTCATGGGGATACAGTTCAAAACCAGCTGGTGGTACAGTGTGTGGAGATCCCATTGTATCTCACTCTTTATTCTCCTGCAATAGATTGGATTTTACAATGCATTTCTTACCGAGCTGCAGAGGTAAAAATTTTTCTTTAGCTATGGGAAATATTTAATTTTTTAAAAAAAATCTACAAAGATCTAATATAACAATTGTACCTTTGTATAAATAGAAAGCTCTCTAATAATTTCAGTGATTGGTTAAGGTATTACATTTTCAGCATTGATCTAAGAAAGTTAATAATGGAGAACTGAATTGCTTACTTGTTAAAGTGACCAAGCTACATTACTAACAGGTGATGTTTCTTGCAAAGAAGCTAGTAAAATGAGGGCTGGACACGGCTACTGTTAGTTGGATTTGTAATTGGTTGACCGACTGCACCCAAAGGGTGATCACCAATGGCTGCTTTTCATCCTAGAGAGAAGTGACTAGTGGGGTACTACAGGGTTCTGTCCTGGGCCCAGTGCTATTCAACATTTTCATCAATGACTTGGATGAAGGAGTGGAGGGCATGCTGATCAAATTTGCAGATGATACCAAACTGGGAGGGGTTGCTAACACACCAGAGGATAGGATCAAATTTTAATATGACCTTGACAGATTGGAGAGCTGGGCCAAAGCTAACAAAATGAATTTCAACAGAGAGAAATGTAGGGTCCTGCACTTGGGCGGAAAAAAATGAAAGTCACAAGTATAGGATGGGGGACACATGGCTGGATAACAGTATATGTGAAAGGGATCTAGGAGTCTTGGTGGACCACAATGTGAACATGAGTCAGCAGGGTGATGATGTGGCAGCCAAAAAAGCCAACACAATTCTTGGTTGCATCAGTAGGAATATGGTGTCTAGATCAAGGGAGGTAATGGTACCACTCTATTCTGCTTTGATTAGACCTTGTTCGGAATACTGTGTCCAGTTCTGGGCACCTCAATTCAAGAAGGATATCAAGAAGCTGGAGCGTGTCCAGAGGAGGGTGACCAAATGGTGAAGAGTCTGGAAGCCATGCCCTATGAGGAGTGGCTTAGGGAGCTGGGTATGTTTAGTCTGCAGAAGAGAAGGTTAAGAGGGGACATGATAGCCATGTTTAAATATTTGAAGGGATGTCATGTTGAGGAAGGAGCAGGCTTGTTTTCTGCTGCTCCAGAGACTAGGATAAGGAGCAATGAATTCAAGCTGCAAGAAAGGAGATTCCACCTGAACCTCAAGAAGAACTTCCTGACAGTCAGAGCTGTCTGGCAGTGGAATATGCTGCCTCGGAAAATGATGGAGTCTCCTTCTTTGAAGGTTTTTAAGCAGAGGCTGGGTGGCCACCTGTTGGAAATGTTTTGATGTGTGTTCCTGCATGACAGGGAGTTGGACTGGATGGCCCCTGTGGTCTCTTCCAACTCTATGATCCTAAGATCTGTAATGTGGTCTTCATCTTTTCCTACTGCCTTCTACCTTACCAAGTATTATTGCCTTTTCCAATGAGTCATGTTTTCTCATGATATGACCAAAGTACATGTGATACTGGCACAAAAGTTTTTTTTAAAAAAAGAAGTTAAAAGGACTTTCTTCTAAAGTCATAATGCAGTGGCAGCAAACTTTAATTTTGATGCAGAACCTTGATAGAAGCAGTAAGCAGAAGGCATCATTCACAATTTTTCAGCCTCATTGTGCTTTCTGGCACAAACTGAGGGAACTTGTTATCGTGTTTTGGATCCTTTGGTGCTGTTCTTTACGCTACTTTCTCACTTTGGTTAGGCAAATCACACTTTTATTTTTAAATGTGATCAGCATCATGTTATAACCTCCTTAAGTCAGTCTGAAACAAGAATTCATTTCCCAGTGACACATGATTATGTGTCATGGTATGGCAGGGAGTGAGGAAGCAAACCAGTGGAAAAGAAAACATGAGAAAATATTATTTTTTTTCATGGTCTTAGCCTTTGCTTCTGTTACCTTCACATCTAAAAATAAATAAATCAGATATTCTGGCAAGCAATCACTTTTCTTCTTCACATTGCAAAAGAAAACTGTTCGGGCTCCCAGGAGACCATTCTTTTGTTAAATAGAAAGTTTGGGAGGAGTGGATTTGATGCTCTTTGAATGGGAACTAATAGGGTATCTCAGCCTTCTGTCTGTGACTAGGTGATGGCCTTTAGCTTCTGGAAGACACATAGCAATAGTGTAATGGTAGAGGGTGGCTGAATTAGAGCTGTGAGTTAGGAACATGGTGCTTTATGTAAATACAAACTGTTTTCTTCCTTTAGCTGGACTAGCCAGGAATGGTTTTCTTTGACTAGCAACATGTCTCTCCCGTCACTTTCTACCTCAGAGGTGCATGACCTGTGTTGTGCTTCCAAGGCCCATCCACGATTCTTTGCTTGTCTCTAAAGCCTCGCCCCTCGGGAACAAGGAGGGGGCAAAGATGCTCCCTATGCCACTTCCAAAGCTGGAGGGACCCCACATCTGTTCCCTGTAGGCCAGATAATCAGCTGGGCTAATGGAGGAAGATATGTTCTTGTTTTGGGAAGTGGAAGAAAATTAAAATCCCAAACCCTCCACCCTTCCACTGCACCCCTCAATGATTCTTAGAATTCACATGTTAGGAAGAGGAGGTCCCTGTACACTGAGGTATATATATGTTTGTACACATACACCTCTGATCTGTACAGCAGTGCACAGTCAACTGTAGTTGTGGCTTTCAGGGCAGAAGAAGTTGTGCTTCCTTGTTCCACCTGATCCTTCTTCGAGAAGATGTCAGGGACTGAACCTTCATGAAAATCTTGCACGCACAACTTCTGCTTGTAAAACAAGTATGTAACCTAATAACAATAACAATAATAACAATAATTTATTTGTATCCCGCCTCTCCACATAGATCGAGGCAGTGAACAACATGAAATACATTGTACAATACAAATAGCTGCTCTCTTAAGTGGTTTACAATGTGTTTTTAGTTAATTGCCTGTTGGCTGAAGGTGAAGCACAGTAGGTGCAGTTGGGTAACTCCTAAAGTATCAGAGGTAGCTGGTATAGCTTTGCTTCATGTTGAGATAACTCCAGGTACTGTTACCTAGATACTACTTTAAGAACTTACTGTCAAGGAAGTACAGTTTTTCCTTTAAAGAAAAAAGACTTTTATTTCTGTGTGTATATGGATATGGAGGAATCCATTTGTTGCAAATACTCTTTCATTTGCTCTAATTGCAAAGTTGAGTAGTGGATGCCAACAAGGAAGACATCCAAATGGAATTATTGAGAAACAAGAGGTTGCTGTCAGCGTGTTTTGAAGGTGTTCTGAGGTTTGGAAAGGTTCATTAAGCCAACCCTTAGACATGGCTGAGGAATTCATGGATGTCCAGATGTTGTTGGACTGTAACTCTCAGCGTAGGTAATGATGAGGTGTGGAGATAATTGTGGTGCAACAATATCTGGAAAGCCATGTGTTCACTGCCTCTCGTTAAAGGCAGCTTCCTTCCCAAAATAACTTAATGAGAACTTAGTATGCTTAATAGCCAAATATGTACAGGGTCCGCCTTCAAAATTTTGTCAAGTATATCAAAGTCTGGGATGAATGGAGAGTAATTTCTGTATCAATCCAATGTCATTATCCAATTTGACCTGAGGTAAATCTACTTTCTTGCTTTACATTCAGAGGCAAAAGAACCAAAATGTTTGGAATTGGGGTCTCCTGTTAGCAGGCTGCATCTGTTCTCTACTTGTGACTAGACAATGGAAAAGCAAAGTCTCCATGCTTCTTTTTTTGCTGTTTTCATTAGGTTCTGCTGACTGAAATGATGGAAAGGTGCAGGAAGCTTGGCAATAAGTAAGTAGTCTACTTACAAAACCCTTTTTTATGCCATCAGAAGAGCCCTCATCCTTTCTAGGGTTACAGTTCCATGAGGACTTTGGGGACATTTTATTTTGGGCCCAGAAGCTGCCCTTTGCCTCAAAACATTGGGAGCAAGGGCTTGAGCTTAACGTCTGTACAGCATAACCTGTGGACTTTTTTTATCTTCCCTGCATATGGATGCTGCCATTGACTCCTTTGGATGCTGCAGGGGAAACACTGAGCCTAGGAAGTGTGCATGTGAGAACGAGAAAGAGAGAATACCTGTCTTCTGACTCTGATTGGCTAGCTTCCACCACCTAATATGTTATGTTGACTCTGTACTTTATGAAACATCAGCCTTCCCTTATATGGGAGTATATCACTCTAGTCCAGTAGTGTCCGTTATGACTAGCAGCAACTTTCCAGTGTTTTGGGAAGACATCTTTACTGTTCTCTTCACAGAAGTGGGTAACAGTGGAGCTCAAAATGACATTGGACTATATCCCTCATTGGCCCTAGCCAGCATATTCAGTGGTGAAGGCTGAAGTGAGTTACATTTGAAAAGCGTCATGAGATCCACCTGCCCGCCCCTCCTTTACCTAGAGATCCCAGGGACTGAACCCAGGATCTTCTGTGTACAAAGGATGCAGCCTGCATTGCCTTGTGACCCTACCTTGCATCCTATACTGAGCGCACAGTTAGTGTGTGCGTCCTTCCAGTATATATGACATTGCTGGGAAAGGTATGGTGGCCTTCCAGATGTTGCTGAACTCCAGTTCCCCTTAGCTGTGTCTACCTTAGCCAGTGGGGAGGGAGAAGGTGTTAGACCAGCAATATCTGGAGGGCCTCACATTCCTCAGCCTCAGTGTTATGGGGTTTTCATCCCTTCCTAATGGATGTGTATAGCATTGAGTAAAATTCAGGAATAGTAGTTACTCGGAGCCATTCCATTGGCTGTGCATTTGGCTCTTGCTTTCTGGCATTTTGTTGGCAGCCTAATCCACTTAATTGCTCTTGTACTTTCACTGTCCATGTCCTAATATATTTGTTTTGCATTTGAAGCATCACAGGAGCGCTGTTTATCCACCTGTATCAGAGGTGTGAAACTGTGGAAGAGGAAGGGGCAATACCTATCTCTCCCACTGTGGGCTGCACTGTTGTGTTTCAGCACACTGGAAATTATGTAATGTCACTTTCAGCCAGTGCTTTGGCTGATTTTGGACTTTATTTTTGTTTTGAGATCTTTTTTGGGGGTGGTTGGGGAGTTTTGGGGAGTAGAGGAAGTAAACCACCAGTTTTCAGATTAAAAATGACTAAAATTGTGTGCAAAGAATTTTTTTTTAAAACCAACTTGGGGCCTAGGGACTTTGGAGGACTTCTGAGGGGCTTCAAGAGCTTTATTTTCCTTTCCCATTGGCCTACCCTGACCTATATAGTTTGATGTTTTACACCATTCTCTGTTGGGGATGGGAAGAATAAGAAAGAGTCAGCTTCAGTTTCCACTGAAAGAAACTATCCAAGAGCCTCTAGATAAATAATACCACACGCTTTGTATAAAGAGACACCAGCTTTGATAGATAAGGTGATGGGGTTCAGGTCGGTATCTCAGAAGAGATATTTATTTGTTATATTTCTGTCTTGCTTTTCCTCACATGAGCTCAGGGTGGCATAGCTAGCTTACCTCACTTTACCCTTACAAACATGCTGAGAGGTAGGTCAGGCTGAGAGAAAGTTGTTTTTGTGTTCCTTCAAGTTGTTTCTGATTTACAGTGACTCTAAGGTGAACCTATCACAGGGTTTTCTGGGGCTGAGAGTGTGTGATGTGCCCAAGGTCACCCAGTGAGTTTCTATGGCCAAGTGGGGAATTGAATCTCCAATGTTGTAGTCTAATGCTCAAACCACTGTACTACACTAGGGAAAGTACCTTATCCCCATCTGATACTCTGTGAAGAGACCTCTTCCAAGTGCTGTATATTTACTCTGGGAAGACACCTTCCTTTGCTTAGGCCATCCCGGCTATTATATGTGTGTGAGAGAAAACAGCGTGTGTGCACACCTTTAGGTCACCTATCGACTTATAGCAGACCCATGAATCTCATAGGATTTTCTTAGGCAAGGAATACCCAGAGGGCTTTTGCCAGTTCTGTCTTCTGACATATAGCCTACAACACCTGGTAGTCCTCCTAATATAAAAATAACATAGAAGAGAGAGAAAGTGTGTGCATACACATATGTGTTTGGTTTCTTGTACTGATTCGGAACCTCTTCCTTTTAGTGCCTTGCTTTTGAATTCAGTAATGTCTGCCTTCAGAGCTGAGTTTATTGCTGCAAGGTCTATGGATTTTATTGGCATGATTAAGGAGTGTGATGAATCTGGCTTCCCCAAGGTAAACCTTCTCGTCGTGACCTGTCTTGTTGTGCAGCTTCTCTACTTATTCAATGTCGTCATGCTTTATAGTTGTCACAGTACTTCACAACAGATAAATATGTTTGGTATGGAAGTAATTCTGCTGTATTGCAAACTGTGACTTCTTCTGTTATTCTACACTGTGCCCCAAATCCTTTTTGGAGCATACATTGGTTCCCACACCTACCATTTGCCAGTGCCTAGATCTGTCTTGAGATGCCTCAGATTTTTTAAAAGTGGATAGCAACCTTAGTTTTCATCCATCTGATATGCTGCTAGTTGCATTTCCATATTTATGTTCTTTTACTAAAGGGCTTTTGTTCAGACACTAGAGGTAATCCTATCCACACCCATCTAGGGCTGAGAGCAAAAATATGTTTTTAGAACAGCATTGCATTAATTTGTTCTACTAATGTTACTAAAAATTATGAATAGATGCAGAAAAATGAGTGAACTTTTTGTTGTATATCTCCAGCACCTCCTCTTTCGCTCTCTTGGACAGAACCTGGCCTTAGCTGACCCACCAGAAGGTGATCGGCTTCAGATCTTAAATGAAGCTTGGAAGGTTATTACAAAGCTAAAGAGCCCACAGGTGAGTAATTAGTAAGAAAGGAATTTCATAGAACAGCTGCAGCCATCAGTGTTGTAAGTTTTGCATATTTTGTCTTGGGAGTATTCCCTAACTTGTTGCTGTTGTGTGCCTTCAAGTTGATTCTGACTTATGGCAACCCTAAAGTGAACCTATCACAGGGTTTTCTGGGGCTGTGTGTGTGTGAGATGCATCCAAGGTCACCCAGTGGGTTTCCATGGCTGAGTGGGGAAGTGAACCCTGAGCCGCAGGGTTGTAGTCCAGTGCTCAAACAACAACTTCATGGTGGCTCTAGCTTATAGATATTCAGGCAATGATACAGTAATCAATTCTGAAACACCCATCATGACAAATTCCATAGCCACATTCCTAAAGAAAATACAAAAGCTCAGGCAGCAGTATTGATCCATTTCAACAAATTAGCTCTGGCTGTTTTATCTCTACTAGGAGCAGGTTTTTTACAAATTTAATAGATTTTAATTGACCATTCCCAACCAAATCAATCCAACCCAAAATATTTTGCATTAGACTAGTAGTAGCTTACAGCAATATATCATTGCTGGGAAAACTTGTTTTTCCTCAGCTAAGCTAATGAAGGTGGCAGAGGATTTTGTCCCTGCTAATGAAAAAGTCCCCGCTCTTCAACCATGGCTCCAGTAAACACTGTGTCGGTGACCTCTTTGTTGCTTGTTCCCCACATCTTGATCACATTATTTCCACAATGCATTCTGTATAAGAATAAAAACATAAAGGATTATGCTGCATGCAGTTGTAGTATTCTTTGTTGCACTTTTGGGGAGCTCACTTTTATGTGCATAATAGAATGAGGTGGAAGAACAGCATGTAAAACACTTATTTTAAATATAACTTCAGTGTTTTTATTTTTAGGATTATATCAATTGTGCAGAAATCTGGGTGGAATATACCTGTAGACATTTCACGGTATGTGCAGAATTAAGCATTTTAATATTGTATAGTTTTCTTCATCTTCCCTTTGACCATACAATAAATACGTCAGTTTGGCATTGAATGTTTACACAAGAAAGCGTTATAGGTTGTTTTTAGATATAGTTCTTGTGACATACTATCATCTCTTTTTGGGGGGTAGTACTGAAAAAGACAATAAGAATTAGTGGCACTGAAATCCTCATTGTTGGTTTTTTTTCTGTTTTTCAAAAAATTTCCTAAAGCAGTACAGTGCATCCACTGTATATGCAGGGATTCTGTTCTAAGAACCCCTGTATAGAACAAGACGTGAGCGTTGAGTCCCATTGTAGTCATTGGACTCAATGTGTGTGTGTGTCCGCCACATCCATTGACTATAATGGAAAGTGACACTTTGAGCAACCTTGCGTTCATGCATGTGGAGGTCTTGCCAGAAGAGGGTGCACTGTACAGCATAAAGGTTGGTCCATTGGAGATCCTCATTAACAACAAACAATGGCCAGGATTTAATGCTGTTTTTCTGACAATTCTCACTGCTTCCTCCAGAACTGGTGATTCCTGCTTCTTTGTGCAGCCTGCTGTGCCTCCTAAAAACCTACTCTGCAAATTTTTGGCACCACCGGGGGCTGCAGCAGAAGCATAAAAGAAAGAAAGTCCTCGTTTCTTTTGGCCAGTTCTTTGTAAATTGGGCCTTAGATGCCATTCAGTATAAGAGGCAGTACGCTGAATAGAATGCTGGGCTAGATAAACCTTTGGTCTCATCCAGCATGGCTCTCATAATCTTAGAGACAGTAATAAGATTGATCCTGAATCTGGAGTTGTACAAAAAAGGACTGTTTTCTTAGACAGCTCGTTATAAGTTTCATAATGCTGTCTTGGTTCCCTTATGGGAGAAAAGCAGGATATAAAACAAACAAACAAACCAGAAAGATCACTGTAAATACAGCTGTTTGTGCTATCATTATGACTCATGTTAGGTCAAGCAGAATAATGTTTATCTTTATGTAACTGACTTCAGTATTAACCAAGCAGGAATTCTGAATATGAATGAGGATGTGAATTTTGATTATGGATTAACACTAAAGCTGAAAGTAGTGTTGGATCTCTGGCAGTAAATAATTACTCTCCAGATTCTTAATTTAGTAACTCTACAGAGCTAAATAACTTTGTAATGCAATTGTTCTTGTTTCATATACTTTTGAAAAGTTGATTTCATGACCTCTTTAAAACATCAACTTGTTCTCTGCAGAAGCGTGAGGTCAATACGGTTTTGGCAGATGTCATCAAACACATGACTCCAGATCGGGCGTTTGAAGAGGCCTATTCCCAGGTAAAAGAACAATCGTCCAGAAACAGAGAAAGATATACACGTTAGTCTAAAAAGTGCAGACAGTGTTGAGGAATTCTGGGTGTTTTTTAATTAAAAAAAAAATAGCAACTGTGAACATAATTTAAAAGCAAGATAAGGTAGTTCTTCATGCTTCATGGATGTTAGAATAAGAAGTTAAAGGAAAGATTGGTAGAGTGGGATTTAATATCAGCAAAGCTTTGTTACTGTATGCCTTCTTTTTCTTGTTCTTGTTTTTAGCTTCAGTCAATAATTCAGAAAGTCATCACCTATTTCCATGACTTCTCTGTTCTCTTTTCCTTGGTAAGTTTCTGTATGGCTGTGAAGATCATAAGTTCCATAAATATCTAAAATGTGTGTAGAATTTCTTTTATTAGAAGCCTAAAGGCTTTGAGGAGAGTTTCATAACTTTAAAGACTTAAAAGTTTATTATGATATAAGCCACTTGAGAGTGTCTGTGGAAACCTATCCCATAGTAAATGTGTTAATTTTTGAAGTACCACAAGATACTTTGCTTTTAATTGCAATTTTAGCATATTGTGGTCTTTTCCAGTACCTAGCACCTAGCCTGGGGGACATGGTTCAGCTGTGGTTGGAATGCTGGACGTGAGTTCAAATCCTCACTCAGTGAAAAATGTCATTGGTTGACTTTAGGCCATTGCTATTTCATGGCCTGAACTTCCTGACAGAGTAAAATACTGTGAGTGTAAATTGTAGGGGGGCATGTACATTGTCTTGACCTGTTTGGTAGAAAGGTGATTTAAAAGTGAAGTGGATAAAATGATCTATTCCACCATATTATAAATGGGTGGGGCCATTGCTTAATATTAGAGCCTATGCCTACTGTGCAAAAGGTTTAGACTCAGGCCATGCCCTCTCTGTTTAAACATTTTGGATATTATGAGATACAGGTTTTTTCCCCTTTAGACCAGGGCTTTCCAAACTTTTCATGTTGGTGACACACTTTTTAGACATGCATCATTTCACAACACAGTAATTCAGTAAGTAATTCAGTAAGTGGAGGCAGCACCTCCACCTAACCTTTGCCTGCCACACCTGGGGTCTTCCTCAGCGTGGGACAGCTGCAGTGATGGTGGGAGAGGCAACCCCTTCACCTGAGCCTGGGCTGCCACTGCCACCCTTGCCGGGGTCTTCCTCGGCCCGAGGTGGCAGAACCAGCCCCTTCACCTGGGCCTGACCTGCCGCAGCGGTGGGAGAGGCAGCCCCTCCACCCGTCACATTTGCACAACACACCTACACACTGCAGCTGACACACTAATGTGTTCCAAAACACAGTTTGGAAAGCTCTGCTTTAGACCTTGGAGAACTATTGCTGGTCAGAATAGATACAAAAGGGGTGGAGAATGTATGTATGATCTTTCAGATGCTGGACTACAGTCCCAGAAACCCTAGCCTTAAGATATATTGACTAATGCTTTGACACAGTATACCCTAGCCTTAAGATATGTTGACTAATGCTTTGACACAGTATAAGACAGTTTTGTTTCTTTAGCTGAGTATCCTCTCTCCTGTAAATCTCTATTCCTGAACATAGTTTTGTATCTGTATAGATCAGAAGTGAACAACTCATGCCTTATGAGCCACATGTCCCCACTTGTTCATGTTTGCAGACCTTGCTGAATTTGGAGGCATTGCTGTAGAACATCCTGCATTTTTGGGTTAAAGCAAGATGGAGGATGTACCTTGTTTTAACTTAAAAATACAGGAGATATATATATATTTTAAAAACTTCCAGCACTGTGCCCTTCAATTTTGGTGATACTTAAAGGTTATGCTTGTGCCTAGATACCTAAACGTAGTGTTTTCTTTGACCTTTTAGGAGAAGTTCCTACCATTCTTGGATATGTTCCAGAAGGAAAGTGTGAGAGTGGAGGTTTGCAAGTGCATCATGGAAGCTTTTATTAAGTAAGTATAAAATATTCTGATTAAGTGCACTCTAGAGAACCCAGACAATCTGTTGAAGGGTTGTTAAGCGTGACGGATTGAATTGGTCTTCAGTCCGTTTGACATTGGAAAGAGTCTTTACAGGCACTAAGGATTAGTCTGGAAGGAGAATTTAAATGCATTGTAATTCCTATTGATCAGTTGTTTATATAAATAGCTTATTATGAAATTGAATGCATTAGGCTGATCCTGTTCTGTGAAAATATACTTTGTAGCTGGGCAGGCTGGATGAAGTCCAGCAATGTACTTGGAGTATGAGCAAACTGTTTGAGAAGTGCAGATCACAAATGCAAGGGCGTGTAGCCTGTATACGCACTCGCTGTTAAGCTGTTAATCTGACTGTTATGAAGGGCAGCAGATCATTTGCCCATGGATGGAAGAGGTATCTGTGCCAGGCTTTGTTCACTTGTCTGTGAATTACTGGCCCTCTCTGGGGCCAGATTTTATCCAGCATCCTCCCAATAGAAACACTGAGGGGATTTCTACTTATTAGAGCTGTTGCCCCATTAGGGAAATCTGTTGAAATTTAATTGAGTTTTGATAGTGTTTTTTTTTTAAATGCATAAATTTTGTGTGGTTAAAATAGTAGTTCTGGAGAAAAAGAGTCCACTGCGTCATTTTAGATAGTGTAATGTTTAAGTTGTGAAGCTGAAGGGGAACATCAAGAAACCAGAAAACTGATGACAGAAAGCTTCTGGAATCCCCTAGTTTATTGCAGTACAACACACACACACACACACTGCATCCCTAGTGGGATAACTTCTACTCCTTTGATCCTGTGAGGGACTGAGCATGCTCAATAGCTAGGATTTGTTGAGAAAAGGGATGTTATTCTTTATTAATTTCACTATTGTGGGCAAGAATGGATAACTTAATTAGTTTTCTCTTTGTTGTGGGAAAAAAAGCATTGAAAACTGTGCAGTTGTTGAGGACTTTTTGCAGTTTAAGACTTACCTTACACACGCACACACGCTTTTTCACACAGAATACAGCATTTTTATGCAGGGCTATTTTTTCCCCACAGAAAATGTGATTTTTTTTTTTTTTTTGCTGTGGAGATGACTTTTCTGCATAGAAAACATTTTCCAGTCAGAAAATATAATTTTCCTGTATAGGAAATGTGCAGAGACATATGATGAATTTTTTGCAGAATTCTTGACCACAAAGATTCTCGTCACACCCAACATTCTGCTCATCAGGAAACTGATATTTGGGAAATCCCTTTTTTTAAATATTTGGAATGTTGGTGAGCACTCTTTCCGTCCCTAGCTGGGAGTTGTTTGGGAAAATGAAAAGGGTGTGTGCAATGGTGATTGTTGGAGAGGAAAGAGTGGTTGGTTGGTGGGAATTCAGAAAAGGGGTGCTTCTTTTAGGAAAAGGGAACACATTGCTGCATCCCACTTGTTTGTATTTTTGGAAAATGCTGCCTGGTCAATTGGCAGTACCCTTTTTAATGTATTAGAAATGTGTTTAATCACTTAAGGGATGAAGGCTTTCTGCTGATAGGTTTGTTGTTCTGTATGCAGCAGCTTGAATACAGTTGAAGTGAGACTTTACCATATGCTTCTCCACTGTGCTGACTGCAACTGTGATACTGAGATATAAACATATGAACATATGGGTGTTGCAGGCTTCACTGTGGAAGGAAAGTAGTCAGCACTTCTTTAATTAAAACTAAATGATAGTATCAAAATAATTTAATTTTCAGCACTGAATGTACTCTTTCAAGCATTTAATTTTCTTTTTATCAACATTTGATAGTTGTATTGAAGGTTCATGTTGCATAGTGTAAAAGCAGAGGGTCTTTTTTTAGCTAGAAAATTTAAATTGGTGACAATTGAATCTTAAAAAGACAATTGGCAGATATGTTAATTAAAGGTATTTTCTGACCTCCTTAGTCTGTTTATGAATTGTGTGGTATTCTGATTTATAACCTTGTACAATGACATGACAGTTCTGTATTAATAGATGGCAAAACTCTTACATGTAATTTCCGACTTGTTTGCCAGTTGTTACTGATAAAATATACGAGACCATTCTGACTGTCAGAGGCCTTCAAAGTTACACAACCTGGTCTGACATAAATCACTTGGGGGATGTTTTGCTACTTCCAGTTCAGTTTGATTGTATCTCAAGAAAGGAAAGGAAACTATCTCCAAATAAATCTAAATGTGCAGTGTCAGAAGAAGGGCACTTATATCTGTTTCCCTTGACCAGTTTTTGACCCAACACTCCAATGGCAAAAATCAGCAGACTACTTGGAAAGATTTGTGCCCTGGATCTCCCCCCCTCAAAGAGGTGAAAACCTCTGCTGTCCAGATGTTGTCAAACTCTAATTTCCACCAATCTCTGTCAGCCTGGCCAACGGTATAGGCGTAATAGGAATAATAGTTAATGTCCGGAAGCCATAGATTCCCCATTCCTGCCTTGGAAGAAGGATGTAGTAGGTCTCCTTCTTTGTAAACTGTGCAGTGAAAATGGACTTGGGGTAGAATTTTGTCTGTTAACTTTGAATGGCAATGCTTAGCAGGCCCGTTGCATTTCAAATAATTTGACTTCCAGGATTTATGGAAGGGGTGGGGAGCATGTGGTCTGTCAGAAATTCTTGAACCATACCAGTCATCAAGCCTCACCACTGGCTATGCTGGCTAGCGTTGGGTGAATGGCAGTACAATAACATCTGGAAGGAAACACATTCACCATGACTTGTCTGTGATTTATTCCCACTTTGTGTTCCCAACATAGAATCATAGAGTTAGGAGGAACTCCATGGGCCATGTAGTTCAATTCCCTGTCATGCAGGAATATGCAACTAAGTATTTGTGAAAGATGGCATTCCAACCTGTGTTTAAAGACCTCTAAAGTAGGAATATTGTGTTGTTTCAAGGCAATCTATTCCACAGTCTAACAGCTCTCACAGTTGAGACCTCTTTCCTAAGACAGCGGCCCCTCCATTTTCGTGAGGTTTGGGGCACAGAACTCTAGCAAAAGTGGAAAAATTGCTAATAACTCCCACTGTGATCCCCCCTTCCCTTCCCTTTTACCTTGACACACTTTCTCTGTGCTGGGGCCAAAGGCAAGAGAATGAGACAGGAGAGCTCCAGAGAAGAGAAGGAAGACATGTACATGCCTCCCCACCCAATTCCCTTGCCTTTTGCCTCAGTGTGGATTCTCAGTGCTGGGGCCAGAGGCAAGGGAATGGGAAGGGGAGCTCCAAAGGAGGAGGAAGGCTTGTGCAAGCCTCCTCCCTCCATTCCCTTGCCTTTCGTTTTGGAGTGAATTCCCAGCTTCTCCCTCTTCAGTGTGGATATCTGGCATTTCTTGCTCCATGTTTGGGAAAAATCTTTGTTGTAGAATTTTGAGCATCACTTTGCTTGCATGGGAGATTAGTTCAGTGGTCTCTTGGCTACTGCAATCCCTGGTGTCCTCTTTCTTGGGGAGTGGAATGCATATTGAGCATTCCTAATCTGTGGGCTATTATTTTCTTTTCCATAGTTGTTGCCAGGTTTTTGTTAGAATTTGAATGGATTTGGTCTCCGTAGTTTGAAGCAGCTTTATTGGTATGCCATCTGTTTCTGGTGGTTTATTTTTTCCAAGTGGTGCCCCTTTCCTCACACCGTAGAAAGGTAGCACCATGGTGTGGTAGGATGAGTAGAACTTGGTAAATTTATTATCTTTAGATTATTTTCTCCCAGAATCTCCCAACCAGCATGGCCACTTTTGCATACTGGAAGAAAAAAAATTCTTTCTCTGGGGATGAGGGTCACATAGCTTATAGAAGTTATTGTTGTGTGGTTTTTGGGATCTGAGAAAAGTGCTTTTGGAAGAAGTGCTTTTGGAAGCCTCACCCCTTGACTACTCCTGGAAAGTCAGATCCGTCTCTCCATTATAATTCTAGATTTTCAGATCTCTAGACGTGGCTGGCATAGATACTATGTTTACCTCTTCTTCTTGGGTAAAGATGATCCGGTAAGAAGGGACAGTGTAGGTCCAGGCTGTAACTAGGTATTTGTGTTCTTTTTAAATCTTGGCTTATTTTGCCCTATTGTTTTGAGTTTAACAATTCTGTGCATATTTACTGAGATTCAGGTCCCATGAGGTATAGTACTATAGCTATAGATTCTCAACTTTATCTTATAGCAGTGATTTTGCACAATGAACTTCCAGCTTTCGCAGTACTGTCGGGTGGCTTGTATAACAACCATTCTGCTTCTATTTAGCTTTTACCACAGATGTTTTTCACTTTCCCCCTCAACATGTATGTGTTCGTTTTTTTTAGGCACCAACAGGAGCCAACCAAGGACCCTGTCATACTCAATGCCCTTCTACATGTGTGCAAAACCATGCATGATTCTGTGAAGTAAGATATCTATTTCCTTTGTACTTTTAATATGAAGCTTTTTAAAATATGATGATAGTTTTCCTGAGCAAGTCTGAGACCCAAGGCCAAGACAAGGGAGAGGAGAGGATATTGTTTTTCTCCTGTCTGGTGATTTTATTCAAGTCTCTTAGTAGAGCTGATGGGGGCTGTTTAGTGGGGGGGGAAGGAGAAACCTTCCAGCATAGGCTGCTTGCTCCTAAGGGCTGTTTTGTTCTAGATGGCAAAATAAAGATCTGGAAAATGCCAGTGAGTTCACTGCTTCTGAAAAAAGAAGGAAGGCAAGGGACAGTTTAAGAGCATTGAAAGGGATAAACAAAGTGAACTGCCATTGTGAGATATGTGGCCTATTTAGCAGAGCTTGGAAAAAATCCCTTTTTGGACTACAAAAAGCTTTCAAAATTGTAGTCCAAAACCCCAAACCACATTTCCCTGCTCTGCTGTACTGCCTTCTCCTGTTACTTTTGTCAGAAAGAGCTTAAAACCCCAATGAACAATGTAAATATAGATGCAAATCTTCTCCTAGCTAAGAAGCACTTTTATAAATAAAGGAAATAAAACATCAGATCTTTTAACTATATGTTTAACTATACATCCAAACTCTTTCTTGCTTATACCATCTTTTTGCCAGTCTTCCAGCAGAAAGCTACTATTCTATTGTTTAGTGCTGACAGGATGCTAAGAACCCACAGAAACCATAAATGGAAATATGCTTGTTTTCTTTCTGAGTAGGTATTCCTGCATTCTGTATCTGTCATGGTTGGTTGGCCTCCTTCATTGGACAGGAGGCAGGCACAATTTGAAAGGAATCCTTAGATGTCTGGCAGGGAGGGCAAATGACTCATATTTGTGTGATCTGTTCTAGTAACAGTTGTGTATTTTACAGGAATACTTCTAGCATACACAGGGCACAGAATGCAGAAGTAATGTGGCTTCTTCCCAAAAGGTTTAATGCCTGTGTTATAACTCTTTTAACTCTGCTTGCTCTAAGTTTCTGGGACAAGCAGTGTTGACAGTATTTTCTCAATTGTGTCAATATCATTGAAAGGGTGTGTAGTGAGATCGGGGGCTGAACTCATATAAGGGTCTGGGACATTATAGTACCAGACTGGCTGTTCACTCCAGAACTTGGAAAAGTTATTTTTTAGACTAGAGATCCCAGTGGCCATATTGGTTAAGGGATTCTGAAAGCTGCAGTCCAAAAAGTGATTTTTTCCCCAAGGTTTGGAAAGCATAGAATCATAGAAATGTAGAGTTGGAAGAGACCACAGGGGCCATCCAGTCCAACCCCCTGCCGTGCAGGAACACCCTCAAAGCACTCCCGACAGATGGCCATCCAGCCTCTGCTTAAAAACCTCCAAGGAAGGAGACTCCACCACACTCCATGAAGGCAGCAGATTCCACTGCCGGACAGCCCTGACTGCCAGGAAGTTCTTCCTGAGGTTCAGGTGGAATCTCCTTTCCTGCAGCTTGAATCCATTGCTCCTTGTCCTGGTCTCTGGAGCAGCAGAAAACAAGCCCTCTCCCTCCTCTACGTGGTATCCCTTCAAATATTTAAACATGGCTGTCATGTCCCCTCTTAACCTTCTCTTCTGTAGACTAAACATACCCAGCTCTCTAAGTCTATCCTCATAGGGCATGGCTTCCAGGCCTCTCACCATTTTGGTCGCCCTCCTCTGGACTTGCTCCAGCTTGTCAATATCCCTCTTGAATTGGGGTGCCCAGAACTGGACACAGTATTCAAGATGGGGTCTAACCAAAGCAGAGTAGAGTGGTACCTCTCTCGATCTAGACACCATACTCCTGTTGATGCAACCAAGAATTGCATTGGCTTTCTTGGCTGCCACATCACACTGCTGATTCATGTTCAGCTTGTGATCTATGAAGACTCCTAGGTGAAATTTCTTTTTTGTAGTTTTGATCCATTGTTCCATGTCCTAGTCTCTGGAGTGGCAGAAAACAAGCTTGCTCCATCTTCAACATGACATCTCTTCAAATATTTAAACATGGCTATCATGTCACTTCTTAACCTTCTTTTGGTCAGGCTAAAGATACCCAGCTCCCTAAGCGGCTCTTCACAGGGCATGGTTTCCAGACCCGTCACCATTTTGGTTTGACCTTTGCAAATTTGATTATTTGTGAGTGTGCGTGGCTCCCCCCATTCTCCTCCTCCTGTTCCCATGCATTTTGCCCCAGCAGAGAGGCAAACTCGTGCTGAGGCAAAATGGATGGGAATAAGGGGTAAGGAAGGCTTGCACGAACCTTCCTTTCCTCCTGTGCTGCTCCCTCCTTCCCATTCCCATGCAAAACAGAAGAGAATGGCGGATGAAGGAAGGCTTGTGCAAGCCTTCCTTTTTCCCTCAGGAGCTCCCTTGTTCCTCTTTCCATGAAAAATGGAAAGGAATGGAGGGGGGAAGGCTCGCATGAGCCTTCCTCCCTATTCCTTTCCGTTTTGTCTCAGTGCAACTTCTCCATGTTGGGCCAAAATGGATAGGAATGGCAGGCCAAGCTCCATGGAGGAAAGGAAGGCTCCTGCAAGCTTCCCCCATCCCTATTGCCATTCCCTTCCTTTTTTTGCATGGGAGTGGAAATGGTGGCACCCCGGAGGAGAATGAGAGGGGGAGTGGGGGGAGTTCTTTGCAGTTTTTCCACTTTCACGAGGGTTCTGTCCCCCGAAACCTTGCAAAACTGGAGAGACCGCTGTACATGCATCTCAGTTTATGTAGAACTTCCTATTAAGTTTTATCTGTCCTCCAAAAATAAAGTTATGAAATTCTGAAAACAGACTAATGCTATGAAAGTGAAAAAGCACCCCTGCCCCAGCCCTGTGGTTTAGCTGCAATAGCCCCCTTGGTTGGCGGTTAGAGAGCAAGAGGGGGATTGGAGAATTGTCTGATATTCAGATGCAGACTGATGACACCATCCACCGAGACCCCGATAGCCAGCTGCTTGTGTGTTCCCTCCCAACTCTCCAACAGCCTGGAATGATTATGGTGGAGCGTTGCAGCAAAACCATGAGTCCTGGGGTGGTGAGAGCACAGTCATAGCAAAGTTCCACGTGCAGAACTCTTAGACAACACTGGGACATACAGGTTCTCAGCCGTACACTGTCATATTTGAATGTCCTTACTCTCTCTTATTCTGTTCCTACATTTATAATATGTGTCATAACACTCATTTACTTTACAGCAAGGCTGGGGAACTTGTGGCCTCCTGGATATTGTTGGGCTCCAGTTCCCAGCAGCCTTACCCAGTCTGGGCAGTGGTGAAGCATGACTGGAGTTGCAGTCCAGCAACATTTGGAGAGCCAGTAATTTCCCACTCCTGCTTTACACAGTTGTTGTTCTTCATTGTGCATGTGAGATACTTGAACACTGGCAAGTGCTATACCAGGAAAAGTTACGTGTTTGAGTTGAATCCCCCAGAATTCTCCCACCAACGTGGCCAGTGTCTGTTTTATGAAGGTGTCTTTGAATTAGCCATCTTGACTTGGGACCCACAATGTCTGTCATGCATGTTCCAAACAATCTAGGTTCTCGGGTTTTGGATGATAAACCATTAATGAGTTAATAATGGTGAAGGCTGGCTTTTCTTCCTTCTCCTCCTGTTCTCCAGCTGAATTTGTATTATAGAACAATTACCCTGTTCCCATCTGGTGTCTGCACAGGAGAATTGCAAAATAATACACTGGAGACTAGCATGTCCAGGATTAAGCTGGGTTACTTAATTGTAATTGAGTATCATCCATTTTCATCAAAAGATGTTTGGTCTGATTACAGTTCCATTTGATAACCAGATTAAATGCTTGTGATTTCACCCCACCTTCCTGCATCCAGCAAATATCTCAGCATCTTATGGCTGGGCTTTGATTTTTGACCCATTATTTCATAGTAAAATGTATTTATTACATTTGCTGTTCAGTCCTATGCATGTTAACCCCAGAAAGAAGCCCAACGGTGTTCAGTGGGGCTTATTCCTTCAGCAGCAATTCTGTACATAGTCACTTGTGAGTAAAAAAACACTCAACTCATTGGGGCTTCCTTCTGAGTAGACCTGTATAGGATTGCTCTGCCAGATGAATTTAGAAAGATTTGTTAGTAATTGATGCTGTAAAATACTATTTTCTAGTGCACTGACTCTAGAAGATGAAAAACGAACATTAGCCTCTTTGATAAATGGATTTTTAAGAATGGTGAGTATTTATATGTTGTTCTGTGTTTTGATTTTAACTGATCTCCTTGAAAAGCTTTTGATCTTCTCTTACTTGTTTTTAATGTTGTCTTGTTTAGCTATTGCTTGTTTTGATTTATGTATTTTTTTTAATTGTAGATTTTATTTTAACTTGTCTTGGGCATTTTCATGGAAAGGAGGGATACAAACTGAACAGATCAGATAAACAATAAATGGCTCTTGTGTAGTGGGAAATTCAGCTTTTCCGTAAGTGAAGTTTTAAGAATTGAGAGAACTATTCACCTAATTCTGTAGTTCTCTTGCAAGGGTATTGGAATGAAGTTGCAGTAAATAACCTGGATAGGATTTTAATGTCTGCAGTTTCATCTGCTGAAGATTGTTTCCTTTCTGCATCCTTTCTTTCACTTATAAATCCAGGACTGGGAAATACGGGGTTTGCAAATATGAAAGGGGGTGCGGAATGCAAATGTCTTCTATTAAACCTGAGGAATGAAAAATGAGTCCATTGATAATCCTGCAGTTCCCTAAGGCCCTATAAAGCACCCTTCTTGTGCTGTGTTCTAATTAAGAGAGGCAGTGCAGTGGACTTAGAGATCCAAGGTCAGTCCCTATGGAGCCACAAAACTCAGTGGGTTACCTCAGTTTGATCACTTTCTCTCAGCCTGACCTACCTTGTAGGGTGGTTGTGAGGATCAAATGTAGAAGAGAAGCATGTATGCTGCTTTGAGCTCGTGGCAGATTAGTAGGATATAGAAGTAACAAATAACTCAAGGGTATGGGATTTGCTGTCGTGGGAATTGGTGATGCTGCTGCCTTAGATGGTTCTACTTTCATAAAGGATATTTTATTTGATTCACTTTATATTATGCTTTCACCCATGAATGGGATTTGAGGCAACTTACAACTGCATGATACAAAATACAATTAAGACATGAAATGAACAAAAGCATAAAAATGAAAACACAGTTTAAAAAGTACACTGATGGAATAAAAATGTGGCTTGTTGTTGTTGTGTGCCTTCAACTCACTCTTGACCTAGAGTTGCCTTAGGGTTGCCCTATCATGGGATTTTCTAGGGCTGAGAGTGTATGATGCACCCAAGACCATCTCGTGGGTTTCCATGGCCAAGCGGAGAACTGAAACCTGCACTCCAAGATTGCAGTCCAATGTTCCAACTACTACATCACGCTGGCTCTCATAAATGTGGCACCCACCCAATTAAAAATTTCTGCTGCAGAACAAGGCTGCTTGCCAAAAGTGCCTCTGAGCAGAAAGGCCAATGAGAAGTGAACTAGGCTTACTTCATTCATTAGGGAAGTGCCAGAGCCTGAGAATAGCTAATTTGGGGGGGGGGCTTCTCTCATCTCCCTCCCAAACATGTTTCTGAAGGCACACTACACAATTAAAAGTACTGTGGTTCCACTTTGATATGGTAAGAGCCTATGGAATCCTGGAAGTTCATGGAGCAATTAGGGCTTTCTGGAAGAGAATTCTAAGCACCCCATTCCCCAATTGCAAATCCTAGGATCCCATGCGATAGAACTGTGGCAATTAAAAATGGAAGCGTTGTGCTATAATTGTGTAATGTGAAAGGACATGGGAAGAAGAGCCTCCCCTAAAGATCTCAAAGCCTGAGTAGGTTTCTGTGGAAGAATGTGGCCCTTCAAATAGCCTAGACCCTGCTTGTATGAACTTTATAAGTCATACAGTAACAAGCTATGCAGACTCGGCCCAGAAATGGACGTGGAAGCAGTGCTGAGTCACAGCCAGGATGTAACCAGGCCTGTTCAACAGTATGGCTGCAGCATTTGGGACCAGTGGAGAAGTGGCTGGGTGGGTGGGGATAAACCTACAAATTTAGCCACAGATTATGATTGTTAGTATACATCTAGAGACCAAGTATTGGGTGACACTCAAAAAGGAAGCACTGTTGTCTTTGTATACCACTGGTAACCTTTTGTTAAACATCTGTTCAGTCACTGTGGGACTGAATGAGATGCTGAATGAGATTGATCTTTCAGTCTAATCTACCAGAACTACTCTTCTGTTACCACCACATCAAAGGCTTGGGAATTTGCTAGAATAATGGTTCTCAGTCTTTTGCCTTCCATGGTTTTGGACTTAAACTATGAGAATCCCTAACCATTGATCATGCAGACTGGGGTCTTTTGGAAGTTCAAGCCGCAAACATTTGGAGAGGTAAATACTGAGAATCACTATTCTACTACTACTGCTACCAGTGTGTATGTATCAAGTCACCTGTCAAGTTATGGTGACCCCATGAATTTCATAGGGTTTTCTTAGGCAAGGAATATTCAGAGGTGGTTTTTCCAGTTCCTTCCTCTGAAATAACGTCTACAGCACAAGTTATTCATTAGTGGTCTCCTATCCAAGTACTAAGCAGGGCTGACCCTGCTTAGCTTCCAAGATCAAATGGGATCTGGTGCCTTCTGGTTATCTAGGGTCTACTACTACTGCTGCTGCTGCTGCTACTACTACTACTTCTACATATCTTTCTATTATAGTTGTGTGAATAATATTACTTGGAAGGCTGTAACAGAGTTAGCCTCACTGGGAACAAATCATATGGAAAGAATGGGTTACCAGATGCTATCCTCACGTCTAAGAAATGTCCTTTATGAATCTTCCTAATCCAGGTTTCATTTGGTCGTGACTTTGAGCAGCAGCTGAGTTTTTATGTGGAAGCCAGATCGATGTTTTGCAATCTGGAACCTGTTCTTGTCCAGCTGATTCATGTAAGCAGATCTTGAGGTGTAAATTGGACATCAATGACTCTTTAAGTTATTTTTTGCTGCTGCAGATTGCCGTTCCTTACATTTCTTTACAGGGCAAGGTCTCTTTTGGAGGTATTTAACTGCAGAGAATGAGCATTTTGTGCACCATGTTTTCTAACAATATTTGACATGTTGCTGCTGTGTTTATGACTTTCATTTTGGTGGATTTAGGCAGCAAAGCTGAAGGTTCTTATTTGTGAATGAGCTGAATTATTTCCTTGATACAATAATCTCTGCTTCTTTCTCCGAACTAATTTGATAATAAGCAATATTTGTGTGGTGCTTTTCCTTAGTGCAGATGTGGGCCATACCATTTCAGAAACTGAATGGTTGTTCCAGGGCACTAAACAGGTACCATATATTGAAAATATAATTTCTTGTTATTATCTACTTAAAAGCAAGTTTCTCAGCTCTAAACCTTGAAGAATATGATTGCAGTGCCTTGTGAGATCTCTGTGGCCACATTATGTGCAGGAGTCTCAGCAGGATTTGTAGAAGCCAGGAAATAGGTTTGCTGTCCTGCATAGTGCATTGTCTCTTCTTGTTAACATAAGCAGGAAAAGAAAGCCTAAGTGATGGCGAAAATTTGCATAATTTATACGGGTTGCTGAATTCAGCCTCTCTTCAATCACATTTGCACAGGAGCTTGATATTTTTAGTGCAGAATACACACAATTGCATTCATGCATCATTCTTTGTTTTCTTCCATTATGCCTCATGCTAATTCATGGTTAAACTACATGTAATTTACAATTAGATAAATTTAGTCCCATTGACTGATGCTGGATAAAGTCTTTTAAGTTACAGAGTCTTTACCTTCAGTAAATGTAATCTTCTAAAACAGAGTGTGAACCAGCTGGCAATGGAAACAAGAAAAGTGATGAAAGGGAACCATTCCAGAAAGACGGCTGCATTTGTCAGGGTAGGTGTCAAAACCAAACAGCTTCTGAATCCGTAACGCTTTCTTATGAACAAGACTTGAACCTGTTTAAAAATTCATGAACAAAAAAAAGGGAATGTCAGGCTCACACACTCCATGCTCCTCCTCCGGACACAAAGAGGAGATTGGGAGCAACTGCTTCTTTGTTTAATCTAAATGGGTTGATTGGTATCTCTGAGCTGGAAGGAACTGCAGTTAGTTTAAACTATTGTGTGTGTTTTTAAATAAGTGAACTTAATACATCAAAGTTTGATATTGGCATATTTCAGAAAACAATAGTTTGAACTAACCAGAATTCCTCCCAATTTTGATATAACAGTAAATTCAAATTAGTTGAAAACAGGGAGCAATTGCTTGCAGGGAACAGTTGCTTCCAATCTCTTTGTGGACATGCCACAAGAGGAAAGGTTAAGAACTGTTTTTTAATATAGCAAAACCATGCTTTTATAAGTTGATCCACATATGTACCGCTACCTTTCAGAATAGAAATAACCTATTCAGGGTTATGCCTTGGCCACTCTTGGGTATAAATGTTTCTGTAGCAGTTCACAGTATAAAGAAAAAGAAAAAGAATTTGAAAAGAAAACAAAAAATAAGAATGAAAGAGCAATGCAGATGACAGCAGTTTTTATGCAATGATATTTTCTGATTTAAGACATGTCAAGAACAGTCTTGAAAACCTTAATTTCCTTCCCTTAGGCTTGTGTTGCCTTCTGCTTCATTACAATTCCATCTCTGACAAGCATCTTTTCCCGCCTTAATCTGTACTTGCACTCTGGACAGGTTGCTTTGGCAAATCAGTGTCTTTCACAAGGTAAGCCTTATGACTTTGCAGTTCCTTCATTTTGTTTAAAGGTGATGATTTTAAGAAGCTGCATGGAAAACAAAAGTGGCTTGCTCACACTGTGAGCATTCCATGTAGTGGCTTGGGAGTACTAATTCTGCTGGTCATGGTTCATTTTGTAGCATACATATGTATTACACAGAATCGACATCCTGGTAAAAACTACTTTGCTAATCATTTAAAAAAATCCAAGCAGTGAGAGTGCAGGCAGGACACAACTAGCAATTGGAATTGTGAGTTTCCTAGAAAAATGGTTACTTTTTCCTAAACATTTTTATTGAACTATTGATTAAATGTGATGTTCAGAGTCTGCATTTTGCTTTTATGCAAGATACAGAACAAGAAGAATGCATATCCTTATTCTTTAAAATTGTAGCATAATTTTGGCAAATGTCACAGTGTTGGCCTGGATATATTTTCAAAGAGATACCTGCAGTAGTCTTTTTCAGCATAGAAAGGGGGAAATCAAGGGTTGTGGGGGGGAAATTAGCATCCCCTTTGAAGCTGATTTATTTTAGTATGAGCTTTCTTGAATATCAGTCCACTTCTTCAGATGTACTGAAGTTGAACAAGATAACCTTCTTGAGTTACTTCCAACTTTCGAGTTCTCTGGTACTATAACTTAGTTATGCAAGCCTGGAAAACTAAAATGTAGCATTTCAGGGGAGATCTTCCCATTATCTCTACTGACTAGATGATGTTAGGGGAGAGGATTCCTCACTGATGTCATCAGGTCTCTGACCAAAGTGCTAGGTGGATCTTATCTGCCCAGGGTTGTTCCTGTTCCTCCTTCTCCATTGAGGGAAGCTGGGAGAAGAGGAATGAAGCTAAGAAGGGGATCCTCAGAATTCCCTTTAGGGCAGCCCCAGAGGTTGGGAAGAGATTTGTAGGCCTCTGTGGCCAGATGAATAACCTCTAGGGAAAGATTATGCCTTCTGCTGGATTATACCCTGCAAAAAACAAAAACAAACAAACAAACAAAAACAGCAACCCTTGACAGTCTGGTCTTAGAATCGCACTTTCTTTCAGGCAGCAGGAGATTTGCCCCTGTTGAGAGATTTACACATCCAGCTATATGTCACATTCTGCCTAATTTGGATGGTTCCAGAATTGCGTGAGGGAGAATGAATTAAATCTTGTCCCTTTTGGGTGATAACAAATGCTGCTGGCATTGTGTAGTTACTAGTACGTTCCAGCTCTAAATACAAATGAGCTGACATACAAAGCTGACTAAGGCTTTTGCGACAAGGCTACTGTTTTATTTCTTTGTTTGAAGATGATGTTGTGTGCACAGTCAGGGCAGAGGGATTTAGAGCACAGCTGACTGGTCCACCCAAGTACATTGTAAAAAACAATAGAATGGCTAAGTCAGTGCAGTACACTTTGTATTTATTTGGCTTGTTTGTAGACAAACCAAGCAGAGATTGCAGGATGAAGTCATTTCTGCATCCTCTGCTGTGATTTTTTCAAACTCATTTGTTGTTGTTGTTTTCCCCTCGAGATGGTCCTTTTTGTTTGTTCAAACAAACTTACTTAAATAATCAGATGATATCACTGCTATCCCAAGATTTTGTGGATGGGTAAAATAATCTTGAGAACAATAAAATACGTTGGAAATAATTTTTTAAAGTCTCATAAAAAGGTTTTTACCTTTGAATACACATTAGCAGCTGCTATCAGTTCCATTTAAGAAGATATTTCTGAGCAAAAGTGTAGAAACTGAAGGGGGAAACTTAGCAACCCCCATTTTTAAAATGTGAAACCTACTTCCATCATTTTATTTATGATTTCTCCCCTTTTTAATGTTACATAGGTTCTGGAGAGTATTACAATCTTCTACACTTTAATAGTCATTAACTGAACAGATTTCTTTTTACTAATTGCATTTATCATTACTACTAAAATTTGAAACAATTATCTTCAGTAGTCATTTATGTTTAGACCAGCGTTTATCACTTTTTAAAATAATTGGGCAATCTGTGTTTGAAGCAAGATACCTGAGATTTCCACACAGCATATAGAATCCTTTTACTAACAGGTGAAAATTCATGTATTTTTTTTTGCAAGGGGTACCGTCTCTGTGTGTGTGTTTTGTGCATGTATGCATGCATGCTGTTAAAGGCACATAGATTGCATCTAGATGTCATACTATGTTGTGGCTTATGTTAGCTTTAGCTGTGGATTGTGCTGCAAGTAGATCAAACCACATTTTTCTGCTCTCCTTTCAGGTGTTTTTTTCTCCTGTCCCTTTTGTCAATTTCTGTTTTAGAATGGGCAGGTGGAGAATCAAGCCACAGTTCTGGATTTTAGGATATAGCATGTTTTCAAAAGCCACATATTGTAAGCCGATAACAAACAACCATGGCTTCTAATTGGGGTTTATAGTTGGCTACATAACTGTGTTTTATTTACACATGAGTTTGGATACAAGAAGTCAGAATTAAATAACCAAACCTTGGCTTCTCTTTATGCAGCCATAATATCTTTTGGCATTTGCTACAAATACAGTACATGCCAGCAGTATTTACTGGGCTGCCAGAAGTGTGGTCTGAATACACCAGCCTTACTTAAGCTTAAAGAGATCTGGCCTTGGTCAAGTACTATTAGATGGAAATCTTTATTTCAGGGTTCACTGTGCCATGAGATTTCCCATCGTCCAGTTCTCACCAGCCTGGCCTAGGATGAGGGATCAGAGGAATAGTTGTTCAATATCTGGAGGGCCAAAGGTTGCCCACTGCTGACTTATGGGAACCCTGTGTATGTTGCCTTGAGTTATATTAAAGAAAGGAATCAATATAAGAAATCAGTACATGTCACAAAAATACTAAGTGTATTTACTTGTGAGACCTGCAACAGAATGCAGCAATGTTCTGTTGCACTATTCCAGTCAGTCAACCATGCCCTCCCCTGGGATTTTCCATTCTGTTCCCTCAACCCAAATTTCATCCATTGCTTGGTCAGCATTCCATGCCTGCTGAGCACAGTCAATCCTAATTAGATTGTTTGGGAAATTCTCTTTTCTAACATTTCCCCCCCTCTAAAACTCTTTTGTACTTCAGCAAGTTTTGGAGTCGTTAAAGCCCAGTGATAGCTCTCACTTACGTATGTATAGTGTTGTTTTGGTGACATCAATGATGGCCCTCACCTTTGAACACTGAAATACAGGGAATAATGAAAAAATATATTTGGATTATATTTGAGCAAAATACTAAGCTAGAAGATGTAGCAATTGTATATGAACCTTACCTGGAGATAAACTCCCTTAAACTCTGTGGAGTTTTCTTCTAGGTGGACTTGTAGGGAATTGCAATATCAAGTATGTGTTCCCACCACCCTGAAACATGTTCTGTAATTCCATAGAGCAGTATTGACAAGATGGAATGATAAGTCTTCATCAGACATGCATAATGTCTGATGGATGCTTCATCTCATGGTTGAAATGCTGGACGAAACACAAAGCTCTCTAGCTGCAAAACAGACAGCTTGCTTCTGCAGCTTTTTAAAAATAACATCCACTTAAGCCACATGTTCATGAAACAGCATAGGGCTGTCCTGATGTTTTGGTCTTCCAAGCTGTTAAATCTTTGCTTGACTAGAAGTATATTATGCCACATGGCCTGAGCTATCCAACTAATTTGGGGTTTTATGTATGACTAATTTCACTGAGGGACTGATAAAAATGGAAATTGCCTACTGGGGTGGGATTTGTTTTGCTCAAGATTGCTGACTGAATCTAGATTCAGAGTTCAAAAGTTCACAGTGCTATAGCTGTTTTAATATTTCTAACATTCCACCACGTTTAATCTGATAGCACAGCAAGATGACAGTCTTGTTTTTCTGGTGACCTAGTTTTTGGGCTGTTTGGAAATGAGGAACAAAGGATCCTCCACTTCTGATGTTTTTTGTCATATTATTTTCTGTTTTATTATTGATTTTCTGCTTCAGAATGGAATGTTTTACAAGCTGGAGAGGTCATGATAGGAAATTTCTACTGCCTTTTTCTCCCCCACCCCCAGAGGACTGCATAATCTTTTTCAATTTAATTTCAGGCCTCTTTGTGTTTGTGTAGTTTTGTTTTGAGTCTGGCTCAGTTTAAAGTTAAAACAAACTATGGTTACTCCAGTGTGGGTAATATGAGCAGTAGCAAGGCTCACTGCTGGAAGAGGTAATGATGGTGGTGAATTTGAACTGTTTTAAAAGGGAACTAAATAAATTATAGGACAATAGGGCCATCAATGGTTTACTGCCAGACAGTCAGTCTCTCTGTATCAGTTGCTGATAACATGAGCAGAAGGATGCTGTGGCATTGATGTTCCCCTTGTGGGTTTCCCATAGCAAGTCACCATTGTGTGAATAGAGTGCTAGACTAGATAAACCTTTGGACTAAACCAGCATGTCCTCTTATGTTCTTATGACCCATGGCTCACCACTGCTCATCTTTATAGCTGGAAAACTACCTGAACTAGGTCTCTCTCTCTCTCTCAGCTGAACATACCTTAGACAATTGCTGTGGGGATAAAATGAGTGTGGAGAATCAGTGTGTATGCACCACTTTAAGCTCCTTGGAGGTGCGATAGGATAAGCATGTTATAAATAAAATAAGCATATTAAGTAAGAGAAAGCAAGGTTGCTGGTACTCTTATAGCCTCTGTTAATGCCAGAAGCAGGTTTTAAAAGAGAATTCTTAGGCTTTCCCTTGAAAGCTGAGCAATCGCAGTGGAGCCCATGCTGGCGTGTTGAGGCTGCATGGAGACTTTCAAGGACAGACTCGGCAACACAAAACCCATGCTGTGCCAAGGAAATATTCAAAACATTATTTCCCCTGAAACCAAGCATAGTTGAGGGGCCTGTTAGAAGAAGCCATTGAATTCCCTTGGCTGAAGGTCACACCTGTGTTAAGGAGGTAATGTGGGCTTGGACAGAAGGATTTATGGCTAAGCGGTCAACTAGAATGAAGGTAGATACACTGTAAAGGAGGAAATATTGTAAGGCATCAGCTTAGCAATATACATTTGCAGCGCTTGCTCATGATATTCAGTGAGGTCTAGGAAAACTTTATGGGCAATTTATTACAACGAGTGGTTGGTTCCACCTCCTGTAACCCCATCTCTGTTTGATGAAGCACAAAGCTAGCTAACCTTGGGACTGGAGCCTTAATGGACAGCCTATACAAAGAGCCATGCATTTCATTTTTAACTGGCTGCATCTCAGGCTTAAGTAAACGAACTTTTGTGAACAGGTTATAACCATCTTGGGCTTTCTTCCAAAAGGCACCCTATGAGTTTCCCCGTTTAGCAATAGCATTAGCAATAGCATGTGTATTTCTATACCGCTTATCAGCTAAGTGCTCTCTAAGCGGTTTACAATGTGTTAGCTAATTGCCCCCAACAAGGTGGGTACTCATTTTACTGATTTACCCTCTCTTCCCCTCTTCCTTCCCTTCTTCTCCACTTTGTTTCCACTTTGTTTCTCTGGTTCTAATGGATGTTTGTGACTGTAAGGGTGATAACTGTAACATCCTTGTCAATTTTCTAAAAATGGATGCTGTATTGAAACTCCAGAAGGTACTGAGTACAGCAAAATGTTTGGGGAAGGCAGGTCAAGGAGTGAATCTGTGCCATCCAGGAGTTTAATTCTTTGTTGCTGGTCCTTTGAAAAGTGGTGGTGTTTATGTGGTGGTCTTAAATATCCCATGTCATTCTGAGCACTGCAAAAGCTTCCTGTCAATACTTTTAATAGGCATGTGATCTTGGGCGCATTACACATTCTCTGTCCCAGAAAGCCCCATGATAGGTCTGCCTTAGGTTATAATCAGTAGGAAACGACTTGAAGTCACACAACAACAACAAATCTTACCAAGCACATAGCCTTAGAATGTGCCTTTTTGTTATGAAGGAAAGATCCTTGAAGTGGTTGAAAGGCCATGATTAGTATTATCGTAACAGTGCTATACTGTTATATTTAAAAAGAAGATGGAAGTGCACAAAACTAGTATAGTTTCACACCTCTCTCTGGCTAACTCCTCCTAGTTTGAGCATGTCACTGAGCTTTGGAACATGACAAACTGTCCCAAGGTTGTGTTCTGTTTTCATTCAGCCGTGCAGTAGGAAGAAGTGCAGGTGCCATGCTTCAGGGGTCAGCCAACTGGTTGGTTCAGCTCTGTGGAACTAGTAAAGGAAAAGTGTTCACCCACTGGTCACTTTTCCCCTTACAGGCTTGAAGCCATTTCCCTTGACCATTTCCCTTGGGCTACCATTTTCAGGCTACCATTTCCAGAATCCTCCACCATGGTCAAAAAAGTAAAATTTCCAAGGTCTGCTTTTGGGATGTTCTTATGATGGTTTGTTTGACCAAGTCTCACACCTCTCTTGTTGAGGACAGAGTTTTCTTCAGGTGCAAACTGGGAGAGGGAAGAGGAGAGGAAACAAGTGCTATTTGGTATCCTTGGTGTAATAATGCAGAAATGAGTTGCTCATTTCTATTCCCACTTTCTTATTTGCTCAGAACTCTGAAGCAGAAGTGCCTCAATTGAGACTTATTAAATATTTCTGTGATTAGGTATCTGTTTCCTTTTAGAAGACCAACAATTCTCTTCTATCGAAACCATCATTTTCCACAAAGCACTTTAAAGCACGATGAGGCCAGACAGCAATTAAGAAGATGGAGTGTATACAGCAGAATTACCTTGGGATCACTCCATGGCAGTCGTTTACACATCTAGTGGATAAGGAACTGGAAACTGTCAATGAAATGAAGCATTGTTATACGCTTATGATTCTGAGGGTTATCTGTATTGGCTCTCAGCTGTTCTGTGGTTTTTATCCAGATCAGAATAAACAAGTTAAGGTTTTCTTGGAGAAAGATCTTCACCTAAATCACCCTCTGTTTTCCATTAGTAAGACCTAAGAGACTCAAAATCATTCCTTTGAATTAAAGCATGATTACAAAGAGCCCCTGATAGAAAAGATTGTGTCTGTTCCCACTCACTCACTGACTTAATGGAAAGCTTAAAAATTTGCTTATAAAAATAAAGAGTTACAATTATAATTCCTAGTGCTCCAAAGATAGCTAGCTACTGCAATGGTAACAGTTTTTCAAAAAGAACCTTTTATTTTCATTTCTCAAAAATAACTAAATTGTTAGGTAGTTTAGAAAATGTAGAATACTCTCAGCTGCTGGCCTGCAATACAAACCACAGTCTCTCTTCTGTTTGGCACCCACAACAGCAGTCGAGCCATGGGAGAAGCCAGTCCTTGAATCTTAGGGTATTCTTCCTCCTCCATTTAGTGAGACCATGTTTCTGTCACTGTGAAACAGTTAAGAAGTAGCCATACTATAAAAGGAGAGCTGTTAAACCTCATTTAGCTACTTTCAAGATCTGAAAACTGAGTGAGTGTGTTTTAATGGCATAGAAAGATGGCCGAATCTTTTTGGTACATTGGTGGTGATACAAAACATTTTTTGCTTCTCCAGCAATCATAGCTTTTTGAAAAACACTTATGCATAAATAAATGAAAATAAAGTGGAACTATAAATAGATGGTTAAGTCACGAGATGTAGGTTGGCTGCACTTAATAGGCACATAAAGCCTTCCTTTGTTTTACCTTTTGTGGTTGTTTCTTGTTTACATCTTGCTAGCACCAGACGTTGCTTTAAAAAGATAATAATATTTCTTGATGGAAGATGTATGACACTGGCCTAAATCCAGTTGCTAATCCCAACGAGAGTAGACTTATTTCTTCAGTGAATCTATTCTAGTTTGGACTAGCAATTGGATTTAGGCCATAGTATTAGTGAATCAGTTTGTTTAATCTGCAAACTGTTGATCATCCTGTTTTTCTTAAATGATGACATGAATGGTGCAATTTTAATGCATATTTTTCATTCAGACATTGACAACTGCTTTTCCAAAATTGTTCCCAAACGTATTACGTGTCACCCTCGGTCTTGATAGCAGGGTGGAACAGGCACAAGGAAATGAACGGATGCAGGCTAGATTAAGAAAAGATCTAGAGATTTATCTCATGTAGTTTAAAGTAATTTTAGAGGCCCTAAATATTTTGTATATGAAATTAGATACTTCTAGTATGCAGATTATTTTTTTCCAGGGTGAAAATTTATCATATGTATGTGATATAGACAGTCATAGAACGCATGTACTTTGTAGTGACAGAACAATTGCAGATGTGATTGTAACACATACATTTTGTTGTCTCAGTAGCCATATGGAAGCGTGAGA
Source organism: Ctenosaura bakeri (assembly GCA_948474755.1). NCBI lineage: Eukaryota > Metazoa > Chordata > Lepidosauria > Squamata > Iguanidae > Ctenosaura > Ctenosaura bakeri. The sequence goes on along the minus strand of CAOLHI010003634.1, from coordinate 108,955 downwards.
TCACTTGCACTCTGGAAAGCTGTGTATGTAGATTAATGATGTTTAACACCCAAAGACAAATGCAAATATCAAAGAGCAGTTTTCTGAGCATTGGCAACTCCTTTATACAGTTTCAGACCATCCAGTTCAGGATAGGGGTGATAAATCTCAATTTCTCCAAGTCCCGACAGATGTCAAGAACAATGAAGCAGTTTTTTCTCCCAAAGCTTTAATTACATTACATAATATAAAATAATTAAACATTTGAAATTGCCTCTTCTAAATTGAGTATAATTATAAATGGAATAATTGTCTCATTCAGGATGGTTTTAACATATACATATACATACATACATACATATATATATATAATATATAGAGAGAGAGAGAGAGAGAGAGAGAGGGAGTAATCTTATCACTGTTCAGTAAACATTAAGTTAATTTACCTTTCAGTTGAATTTAATTGAAATTTATCAACATTTCTGTTCTCATCAAAGCTTACATACTTCCATTATGAATCATCTACAATGAACAATGCACTTTCCACCTCCCTTTGTTGGATTTATTTCTGTAACTTACTTTTCTTAACAATATTTTTTTTATTGCATTGCTTAGCTTTGAGACACTCAGGAATTTTTTCCCAGCAGTGATGGAAAACCATGTGGCTTTTCTACAAAAGCTATGCAGCTTCTCCAGAAAACAGCACAGTTTTCTGGAAATTATACAGTTCTTCTTGAGAACTGTGCAGCCTATCCTGAAAACTGTCTAGCTTTCAATATAGAAAGTTTTCTTTTCAAGCAGCTCTGTGTATGTTTTGTGCAAGATTGTTTTTTACATTGTAGATAGAAATGATGCACAACAAAAGAATTACACAATAAAAACATTGTGCAAAATTAACACTGTTCCACGACAGGTATCCGTGTGGTTTTGTTGTACAGCATTGCTGATTTTTGCATGTTTTTGTTGTGCAACTTTTTTGTGCAACATTACTTCTGCACAAACAAAAATGTTGCATAACAAGAATATCAAGCAATGTTTCACAACAAAATGTGTGGCTGTAGCTTCAGTTGGCCCAAGTTTTTTTTCCTGCGGCATAACATCCAGTTCCTGAGGACAGAGCAGAAGGTGTGGTGTGTCTGGGAGGACATCCTTGATTGTTTGCATGGTTTTAAAGGCTTGTGTGGGTGAGTTTGTTTCTGGCTGTGTGCTCTCCCTGAGGACATGGTCTAAGGGGGTGAGGCTTCTGCTGAGTCACTGACTTGTTTTGGGGTGGAGCTGGCAACCACTAGCTCTATATAACTGCTGCCAGTGGCGCATGCAGTTATATTGTAAGAGTTGAACAGGAGCACTGTTAACAGGGAAAGCCATATGGCATTGGCTGTGAGTAACTGACAGGGGAGTTTTGAGGAAGAGGCCCTGGTACTAAATTGTAAGAAATGGCCAGACGGTCAGTGTTGGTTTCCTGATGCTTGCACTCTGCCCTGTAGAACTGATAGCTGCAGATTGTAGGTTCTCTAGCAGCAGGTTAGGGATTGAATGGAGGGTAAGTGCAGAAGAGAATTGAACCAGTGTTGCCAGATGTTGCAAATGCCTTGCCTCTTATTGAAAGATGTTTAAAAATACAGACATGTTAGTGAAACCAAGTTCCATATGCTAATGGAGGACCTGATCTTTTTATAGCCGATGCCTTTTTCAAAGCAGCAATAAGCCTGGTTCCCGAGGTACCAAAGACAATCAACATAGATGGGAAGATGCGGCCCTCTGAAGCATTCCTCCTTGAATTCCTCTGCAATTTCTTTTCCACCTTGTTAATAATCCCTGTAAGTAGCATATCTTTGCATTTTTCCCTGCTCTTCACAGAAAAAGCTTCTTGGAGCAGGTTAGAAATACCCTGTTGACATACCACTGAAAGCTAAAACAAAAAAGAAAAAGGGATTGGAGAAGGAAAAAGGCAAATGGACGCACTGGATTCTTGGTTGCAAATTTCAGCAAGCGCTAAGTTCAGCTAGTCCCAGAGCTGGACTTCCGTACAATGGAAGTGCTGCTGCTGCTGGTGGTCCTTTTGGTGGCCACATCAGGTGAACTTGTCTTGCAAGAACAAACCAGACTTGGTATGCCATCACTAAAAAGCCCCTTCCCTTGGAAACCTGGGCTGGGGGTAAGTTTTCCTTGATTTTTGTGCTTCTGTTTTTATGTTGTTAAAATTGTATGTAATTCATGAGTGGGATTTCTAGGTTTTATTAAGTGTTTTAAGCCCCATTTCCTCCTATACTTGTAAGGTAAGACTAAGGCTTATTTCTCACAAGAGATTACATAGGTGAGGTGATAACCCTGTGTCTGGACTGTGCCACTTTAGAAGGCAGAAAAATGCTTGCATGATTCAGTTGCTCCTTCATGAAAACAAAATTCCTAGACATCAAAACACCTTGTTATGTAGCAAAGTGAAGGCAGTTTGGTAAGATGAAATCTTCTGAGCCTTTCTGATAGCTTCTTGGTCTTTCTTCCTGATTCAGCAACTGAATATTTATGATGTTGGTGAATTATACATGGCTGTGCCGACACAAAGTTCTCAAAGAATGGTTTTATACTGCTGTCCTGTTCCAAAAGTTTTGGGTCCTTTCTACATCAGTGTTTGGGAGCAGAGGGAAATCTTTCTGTTGCAGTGATGAATCTTTGTCTTTTTTTGTTCCCTAGGACCATCCTGAGCACGGTGTTTTGTTTCTTGTGCGAGGGCTGCTCAATGTCATCCAGGACTATACTTGGGAAGATAACAGTGATGACAAAGTCCGGATTTATACCAACGTTGTGCATCTCCTTTCAGCAATGAGTCAGGAGGTCTACATCTACCATGTGGACAAAGGTAAAAGGGGGAGGTTTTAACTCTGAGAGTCTTTCAGTTTTATTACTGGGATATCCCCAGGTTTCATCTCACATATGCCTTAGTGATGTGAGCATAATGCAAGTGACATTCGTTCAATGAGTATTTGCTTGCTATGCTTGTATTCCACCTTTTCTCCAATGAACATAGCTTGGCGTACACAGCCTCAGCCTGTATCCTCAGAACAACAACACTGTGAAGTGGGTCTTGGGCTGGTTCACTGTGAACATGATGGATCATTATGGACTTGAACCTGGATCTTCTGTGTCCCAGGCCTACACTAACCACTAGCTTACACTAGTTCTTACTGATTCTGCACCAGGTGGGCCTTATGCTAAATCAGTTCCTTGGCCTGTCAGTTCCATTGCTCTCTACTCTGACTGGCTTCTTAGAGGTCTGGCTTGCTTTCATCACTTGATCATTTAATGGCAAATGCCAAGAATCGAAACTGAAACTTCCTCATATAAAATATGGCTAGCCACTGGCACCTGCTCTTTCTCCAAATTCAAAATAGGGGATTATTTATGTTTATGCAATGTATTTAACAAGATAAGCAAAGTATGTCTGTCTGCTTCTAAGACGTGGGAAAGGGTGTTAGGAATACGTACAGGAAAACCCCACATTTTGACACCTTGTTTTCTGACGACTCGCTCTTTTGATGCTTCCACATTAAGGACAAATTCCATTAATTTAACAAGAGTTCCACTCTTTCATCAACTCTGTTTGCCTACAGAGGCTCACTTGGAACTGCTCGCACGTGCACACTGCTTGAAAAGCAAGATGAGAAATGGAAAAACGGCTCTAATCTGGCTGAGAGACTTTGCAAGCAGCACATGCATGGTTGGTCAGAAGTGAACCTCTGTAAGTCCTTCATGCTCCTTACAGTACAGTACCTGGGTTCCACTTTTCAACCAGTTCTGTTTTCTGACAGTGCTCTAGTCCCTAACCTGTCAAGTAAGTGGGGAAGCCTTTAATGGACCTGTATCTATCTGTAACAGTAGGTCCATTGAAATCAATGAGACTTAAATCAGGCATTTCTAACAAACATTTCAGCGCATCTTCTCTTAAATCCAGATCTCATCCATTATAAAGTAATTCCAAGTTGAACCACAACATGAAAGGAAGTGATGGAAATCTGAGAATTAGTAGTTGTGTTTTCCTGGAGAAGTGCTTCAGAAAAGTTTCCAAGTATTTCCTGGGTAAATGTTTCCAACCTTGATAAATCCTTTTTAGTTTCTAATAAAGTTTTGAGTTTGCAATTGGATTACAATCTTCTGCAAAAAGCCTAAGCATTTAATCCACATGTTGCAAACCTTATTTGTGCAAAACCTAGGATTAAGCATGTTTTGCTTCAGTAAGTCTCAAAGGCTTCTTCCAAAGTCCTTCATGTACTTTCAGCTTTATCAGTATTTTACCAGTGAGGGGTTTGCTCAAGCTCATTTTATCTCATGATTAAAAATAAAAAGGGAAGAAATAATATTTGTATGTTCCTTGTCTCCTGCCAAGGTACTGGGCAAACTCGCTGAAATGGGTGGCTTACTAGTAAATGTCTTAACACTGGGGTAAGACTGAAAGCCAACATGATATACTGGTTTGAGATTTAGACTATGATCTTGGAGGCCAGGGTTTGATTCCCCACTTGGCCATGAAACCCACTGGGTGACACACACTCAGCCCCAGAAAACCCTGTGATAGATTCACCTCAGGGTCGCCATAAGTCAGAAATGACTTGAAGGCACACAACAGCAACAAAGGCTGAGTAAAACAACTGTCTGCAGTAGCGGAATGCATCCTCTCTCAGTTGTGTCCCAAATCACAGTGTTTCTGTAAAATCAAATATATATAAGAAGGAAGTATTTAGTGTCACTTAAGTCTGGTTGGCAGCATTTTGATTTTGTTTTTGTAATTTGTCATCAAATTGACTTTCACTTATGGAGATGCTATGAATGAGAGATTTGCAAGTCAGCATTCTCCTTTCTGAGAACCAGTGTGGTACAGTGGTTTGATTGCTGGACTACAACCCTGGAGGTCAGAGTTCGATTCCCTGCTTGACAGTGGAAACCCACTGGGTGACCTTAGGCATGTCACATACTCTCAGCCCCAGAAAACCCTGTGATAGGTTCACCTTAGGATTGCCATAAGCTGGAAATGACTTGAAAGGTGCACAACATCACCAAGAATGACATCTTCTTTTCTAATAAGTCGTGTGTCATCTCCCCGTGTACCCAGACTATAATAGTCTCAGTTTGGTCATTTTTTTTAATTATTATTATTTTTATTAAGGAAAAGTAAGGTAAAACAAATGTAACAATAACATAATATCCATTATCTGCAATTATTTTCCATAAATGTCCTCCATCATCTATTATCTTAAATTTATTTTCTATTAGAATATAATAAAAACCAACATAAGTTATATTTCTACTTCTTTTTTTCACCACTCCTTGGAAAGTGTTTATCTATATCCTATACTTCTTTTAACTTTACAGCCCTTTTCTTTGTCTTGTCTATGCTGTGTTGATACTGTTACTCCGTGTTTTTGTTAACTATTAATTGCATATCCACTTAGAAATATTCCAAAATTCTGATCATCCTCAGAAGAAAAAAAAAAAGACCCCCCCCCCAGAAAAGATAGCTACTGCTAACTGCAGCTTGGTCATTTTGACTTACAGGAATTTCTTCTAGGATCCATTTATTGGTCATTTTGGCAATCCCTGGTACCTGGAGAACTTTCCTCCAGCACCACATTTTAGATGAGTTGGTTTGCTTTCTCTTGGTTCGTTTCACCATCCAGATTTCACGCCTGTACATAGAAATCAGAAATATGATGGCTTGGGTGCTTATTCACTATGTAGTGATATATGCCTATGTAAATCCCACAATGCTGGTGCAAAATGTACTGGTTTGGGCTGGGTTGGGGAATGTGAGGTCCTCCACATGTTAGTGGATTGCAGCTCTCATAATCTTTTGCCCTTGACTATGCTGTGCACAGTTCCCAATGGGAACTGCAGCCCTGCAGTGTTTGGAGGACCAAGTGATGCCCTCATCAACTGTGAGAGAGAAGAGCACAGACTGGAAAGTTGGGCTTGTTTGTGCTCTTCTGGAAGACCAGAAGTCAATTAACTTGGCAGTGTCTGTTGGTGTTTGTAAATATTAATGCAAGAATCAGCCTCAAGAATGATGCGTTTAACCATTTGCGGCAGTTACTGTTGTAGCAGTTTTTTGTTATGCTATTATTGTTTTGCCTATGATGCATGTTATCTTTTAATTCATTTGCAAATACAGTTCAAAGTGTGAGTTTTAGGCTATATAAATATATAAATGGCTTGACCTCTAAGTCATTCTTGCTTTATTGCATTTAATAGTTAGAATTGAACTGGGACCTTATTGTTAGTCCCAGCTAGAAGAGGCCATGGAACTGATTCCATTGATTCAGTAAGTCTACTTGAGCTGGGGCTAAAAATCTGCTTTATTACTTAGAGCAATTTCTTGTGTTGTGAAATCAACTCCTCCTCTGCAGTGATGGACCAGATGAAACACTAAGTCTTGAAAATGCTAATAAACTTGAAAGAAAACGTATCTACAGCATGTAGCAGATAAACTCTACTCACAGAGCACTAGCAGTTATACAGAATGTGGAGGTGGAAAATTCCCAAGAGGCCTTCTCCCATCTGAACAAGCACATATTAACCCTTTTGGTTCAAGCAGTGGAATGTAGCCCAGCTGTGGAATGCTTCTCTTTGAAGGTCCAGTTGCCATAGACAGTCTTCATTTCAGGGTCAGGTTAAAATTTGACTGTTCACTCAAGTGTATGGGGCTTAGTGAGATTGTAGCTTAGTTTTCAGTCTATAAAGTTGTGGGTTTTAGTTTGATTGTTGGATTGTTTTAAACTGTTCAAACTGTATAAGGTTATTCTAAAATCATTTTGTTCATTTTCCCACACCCTGATGTCTTTACATGTGTGTATGCGCTTCCAGTCACCTGCTAACTTATGGCGTCCTCATAAATTTTATAAGAGCTTTCTTAGGGAAAAAATATTCAGAGGTGGTTTTGCCAATTCCTTCCTTTGAAACATTGCATATAGAGTGGGCTAAATATATTTTCATGAAGAAATAAAGAAGTGTATATCATGTCTTTCCTCCACACAGTCCGAGTAGGTGGCTGCTCTTCTCCCCGCATTCTCTGCACAGCTGCCCAGTGTGGTGGGTCTGCCTGAGAGAGTGTGACTGGTTACCTACCGACTATCATAGCTTGAGGGTGATGGGACTCCAATGGCCCCTTCTGGTACTCTGGCTCAGAAGCCTACCTAGGTCTATATTGAACCTGCTCATCTACTTGGGTGAACATTCTGGGTACCTGCCTTCTGGGCTTTGTGAATGGCATTAGTTCAGTCATGGGGGGAAGGGAGTCCTTGCTGTCTGGAGAAGGACTTTATGATTAGATGTTTCCTGCTGTCCAGAAGAGTGAAAGAGGCATGGTTACCCCACTACTGTCTGAAATTTCTTTTTGCTTTATGCTCGTCTGAAGGGGACTGAAATTTCTTTTTGCTTTATGCTTGTCAGTCTGGAACCAGCTAGAGCTCCTTAAAGTTTACCATTTTGATGCTTAAACTCCCACTGTTGCAAACAACAGCGTTATCTGCTTGGCAGATCAACAACTGCATTCCCTTTAAAATATCTTAAGCTTTGGACTTGCGGGTCATATATATTACAAAAGAATAATCATTTGGCCGTGTAAGCATTTATATATTTATTATGTAAACAGCTTATGCAGTTACACTCACTGCTGCGGTTCACTATATTGCATGGACATTTCCACGACTCTTGTTTGCTCCGTGGGCTTGCTTGGCTCGGGGTGGATGGACAAGCAGGAGGGGACGGGAGCGTGTGCTTGAATTTTTCTTTGCCAAAAGGAGCTTTGCTGCCATAGGCTCCATAAACTGAGATTGGCCACCCACATTTGCAGGTTTAACTTTCATGGATTTGATTATTTGCAAGTTTCTCCAACCCCTTCCCTCCACCTCAGGCACTTTTTTTTCTGGGGAACCTTTCCTCTCAGCAGCTCTGATCAGGCCAAATAGCCCTTTGTAAACCTGCCTGTGGTCCTCTTTGTCCTCCAGCAGCTGCTGCCTAGCTAGCCAAGGACACAGTGGAGCCCCATTTCTCAGGAGCACAAATCCTCTCCCAATGCCCTGCACGCACCCAGGGAGATGGGTAAGAGAGGAAGTATAAGACTCCTGTGCTGACCCACCCCTGTGCTGACCCACCCCCTTCCCTCTCCTTTTTCTGAATTGGTTTGAACTTTGGGTGCCTCCTTTCCACACCATGCTTTGGCCCCCTTCTCACAGACACACATTCCAATATTTGTGATTTTTCCACTTTTGCGAGGGTCCTGCACCTCTAACTCTAGCAAATGTAGAAGGCCAACTGTATATTGAAGCTTGTAGGAAATTGCAGTCAACATAGGTAACTTACGTAACATACTTTTTTTGCATTTTTTAAAAATTCTTCTGCAAGTAAAATAAAAATTGGTCTTATTAAGAATGCTGCATGCTACATCCATTGAGAAATATTTGAATGCATGCATCATGAAAATAACAGCAGTCAGTGCTTGAAATTTAAAGAGGACCAGATTAAGTTAAAATGGCCTTCTTTTAAAATCAAAGAATCTTCTGCAAGAACAACATTTCCCCCCATATTTTGGAGGCTTTATTCAATCAGAATAATTAAGCAATCTTGGCTCATTAGGGTATTTCTCAGTAGGAGCAGGATTTTCAGATAAGCGTGCTTAAAACTTTAGCATGATCTGCTGAAGGTGTTTACATTTCACATGGATGTTCCATCATTTTTTGTTTCTTTTTTTTTATATATATATATATTTTATTTTCCAGATAATAAAATACACATAGACATACAACACAGTACAACATACAACATCAATATATACAATATCCACTTGATTTATCTATTTTTGAAATACTAACTTTTAACTACAGGATCCAGATTAAACCTCATTTGCTCTGCTAATATATATCTTCTCAATTCTTTAAAGTTCATGCGATACAAATAAAATCTGTGGGAACAGGCTCCTTTTTCCAATTACTTATCCATACACTTATTCAAAATTCTATTCTTCTTCATTTAAACATCCACTGCAAATATTTTGTCCTTCCACTTTTCTTTAAAGAAAAATATAAGTGGCTTCCAAGTCTTCTCAAATTCCTCAACTTTTTTATTACTTAAATAAATAGTTAATTTATCCATAACCAACATATCCCACAGTGCTTTTTCCCATTCATCTTGCCTAGGGATTTCCTGAGATTTCCAATATTTTGCAAATAATATTCTAGCACAAACTATCATATAAAAAAGAATCTTTCCGTGAGTCTTCTCAATTTCATCATTTACAATATTCAACAGATACATTTCAGGGAGCATAAGGTATTTTATTCCCAGAATTTTTTCTATACTCTCATGAATATGCTTCCAATATCTCTGTACATAGCTGCAAGTCCACCATTGATGATAGAACGTACCTTTTTCTGTTTTACATTTCCAACATTTATCATCGCACTTGTACATCTTAGCTAGTCTCTCAGGTGGAAGGTACCATCTTAAGTGCATTTTATAAACATTCTCACATAAATTTTGACAAACTGAGTATTTCAGCCTTTTTTGCCAGGTTTTCTGCCATTGCTCCAAACTTATCTCTCTTCCCACATTCTGCACCCATCGAATCATCGGTTCCTTCACAACTTCTTCCTCAGTGTGCCATTCCAATAAATGCTGATAAATAATGGAGATAGATCCTTTTGTCTTCTCAAAGATCACCAAATTGAACCAGTTTTTTCCTAATTGAAAATCATTTAATCTCTTCTCAATCTTGAATTTCTCACAAAGTTGTCGGTACAGTAGCCAGTGACAATTCAAATTGTCTTTTCGTAATTCCTCCAATGTTTTTACTTTTATATCTGTGCCTTTCACAGTTGATTTATCCTCATACGTTAGCCATTTACCAAAAAAGATATTTTCACGTTTATAATAGGCTTCGTGAGGAGATATCCAGAGTGGTGTTTTTGGGTACAGTCTAAACTTATATTTATTCCATGTTTTCAATATGGGTCTTCTTACAAAGTGATTATTGAAATCTTGTAATGGCACCCCTTTAAGGAACCCCAGATAAGCATGCCAACCAAAAGCCAATTGCGTTCCCTCAAGAGTCAAAACTCTATGATCTTCCAATTTAATCCATTCCCGAAGCCAGTCTAAACAACAAGCCTGAAAATATAAGTTCAAATTAGGAAGAGCTAATCCTCCTCGCTTCTTTTCATCACAGAGAATTTTGAATCTAATACGAGGTTTTTTCCCTTTCCAAATGAACTTGGCTAGGTCTTTTTGCCACACTTTAAATATCAAGTCGTTATTAATGATCGGAATATTCTGAAATAAAAAAAGCATTTTTGGTAATGCCATCATCTTAAATGCCGATATTCTACCCAGCAAGGAAAGGCTTTTATTCTCCCAGTTTTTAAAGTCTTCTTTTATCTTGTTCCAGATTTTTTCATAATTATTCTTAAATAAATCAGAGTTTTTATTCGTCAAGTGTATTCCTAAATATTTAACCTTCTGTTTAATTGTAAAACCAGATTTTTCTTCCAATTGTTTACTTTCATTTTTCGATATATTTTTAACCAAAAAATGTGTTTTACTTTCATTAATCTTTAAGCCTGAAATGGTTGAAAATATATCCAACGTAGTTATAAATCGGTCTATATTTTCTAGGGGGTCTTCAATAGTCAAAACCACATCGTCAGCAAAAGCTCGTATCTTATAGTCATAACCCTGTATCCGTACTCCCTTCGCTTCTTTATCTTCGTTAAGCTTTTCTATCAAAGTTTCCATACATATAAGAAACAGTAAAGGGGATAGCGGACAACCTTGTCTAGTGCCTCTTTCAATTTTGAATGCTTCTGATTGCTCCCCATTTATCAAAATGCGGGCATATTGATTCGTATATATGGTTTTAATAGCTGTTATAAAATTTTCCCCCATTTCCAGCTTGGTTATCATCATAAACATATACTGCCAATTCACCGTATCGAAAGCTTTTTCTATATCCAAAAACAACATGGCTAACTTTCTACTCGGTTGTTTATCAAAAGCTTCGATTATATCCAACAAAAGTCTCATGTTGTGCTTTATTTGTCTATTTGGCAAGAACCCAGCTTGATCTTCAGATATTATATCTTTCAATAGTTTTTTCAATCTGTTGGCCATTATCCACATATATAATTTATAATCAGTGTTTAAAAGAGAAATCGGGCGATAATTCTTCGGAGCCGTGAGATCTTGCTCTTCCTTCGGAATCAATGTTATAAACGCTTGCTTCCAGGATTCAGGTATCTTACCCTCCTTAACCTCGTTCATAACCGCCTGGAGGGGCTGAATTAATTCATCTTGCAGTACCTCATAATATTCAAAAGGTAGTCCATCAGGGCCTGGAGCTTTATTTTTTTTCTGAAGTTTTATTGCTTCTACCAAATCCATCCTTGAGATAGATGCGTTCAACTTATCTCTCTGCTCTTCAGAGAATACTTTCATTTTTACCAAAGAGGTAAATTTATCAATATCTTCCTTATGAATCTCTCTTCTCTGATATAAGTTTCGGTAAAACTGCACAAATACTTTCTTTATTTTCTCTGTCTCATGGTAGACATTCATCCCATCCTTTATTTTCAAAATAGGTGGGTTTCGTTTCCTATATCTTAATCTCAAAGCTAACCATTTTCCAGGTTTATTCGCCCATTCAAAATGTTTCTGCTTCCAGGCCTTCAACTTCTTACTTATTTCTTCCGCCATCATCAACTCCAGTTGTTTTTGCAATACCTTTATTTCTTCTTTAATCTTTTTCTGGGAAGGGTTTGATTGTAATTCCAATTCTTTTATCTGGATTGCATCATTTATCTGTTGTATCTTCTCTTTTTTCTTTTTCTTCAATAGCACATCTTGTTGGATGAAAAAGCCTCTTATAACGGCCTTACTGGCATCCCATACCGTCTGTAAAGTAGTCTCTCCTACGACGTTCTCCAAAAAATAGTTATGTAGAACTTCCTTTATTTTTACCACAATCTTCTCATCTCTCAACAGGGAGTCGTTAAGTCGCCATCTGTATTCAGTTCTCTTTTTTCTAAATTCCATAACGATGGCATTATGGTCCGAGAAAGTACTGGGCTGAATTTCCATCGATTTAACTTGCGTACAAAGGGATTTAGAAACAAGGAACATATCTATACACGAAAAATACATATGGGGTTCTGAATAAAAAGTATATCCTTGTGATTTCCCGTAAAGAAATCTCCATAGATCCACTGTTTCCGTTTCTTGTATCAATTTATCAAATGCTAGCAGAAGTTTACCTTGGTTCTTTACTTTCTTATCAGATTTCCTGTCCAAAGATGGGCAAGCCACCCCATTCCAATCTCCCATCAAAATCATTTGGTCGTATTCTCTATCGATGATTTGGGTTTGCAATTCCTTATAAAATTTCTCCTTTCCATTATGGGGCCCATATATCCCCACTAGCAGTATTTTTTGAACTTGCCAATCGATTTCAACGGCTATATAATGTCCCTGATCATCCCGGAAGACCTCTTTTGATGGAATTCTTTCATTTATATACAATACAACTCCATGTTTCTTCTCTTCCGGTAACGAAGCATATTCTTTCCCAAACTTTCTATTTCTTAACAAATGCTCTTTATTCCGCCTTTATTCTTACTTCTTGCAGACAGATCACATCAATTTTTTGCTTTCCCAAGTAGTGGAAGATCTTACGTCTTTTTTCCGGTGTACATATCCCTTTTATGTTCCATGACAAAATCCTCAGATCTGTCATTGTTTTATTCTTATGCACTTGAGTCATTTCTGTCTGTTGATACCGATGTCAGTTTCATTAGATTCATTTGTTGCTCGGGATCTTCATCTAGATTCCCCTTATGCGGAGAAGTCGGGGTATCTTTTTCACCTTCCTCAGCTTTTGAAAAGGAAGGACCTTCTACATTTTGTTCTCTTTCTTCTTCTCCTTGAGTTTTTTCCAAAAGATTTCTCCCATATCTTGTCAGGAAATCCTTGGCTTCCTGAATTGAGGAGATTACAATGAGTTTTTTTCTATATCGGAATGTCACTCCCTCTAATCTGGCCCATCTATATTGAATTCCAACTCGGTGAAGTTTTGAGGTTAGGAAGTTATATTCTCGCCTCTTCAAAAGAATCCTTGCCGGTATATCTTTATATACTTGCAATTTTTGACCTTTTATTTCCAAACCTTTTTTAGCATTTGCTTGAAGAATCAGATCCCTTGTCGATTTTCTGACACATGAGATCAACATGTCTCTTGGCGGTTCTTCTCCCCTGTTTCTTAAAGGGCCAATCCTAAAAATCTTATCAATTTCAAAGTCCAGTGTTTGGGAATCCATCTCAATCATGTAAGCCAGCTCGGGAATTAAGATTGTCGAAGATTCTCAGAGCTCTTCTCCTTTAATCCTCGAATCTTCAAAGAATTTTCTCTCATCTTAAGTTCAAGCAGTGCTCTCTCATCCATATCTTTTTCATGTTCCCAAGTTAGTGTTGAACATTTTTCTTGGATTAATTTCAATTCCTCCTCCATCTTATCAACCCGACACGATGTTCCTTTAACCTCTTCAGACAGGATATTAATTGTTTCTTTAATGTCCTTAAATTCCCTCTTGAAGTCAGATTTTATTTCACTACGCAAATCTTTCATATCTTTTCTCCACTCTGACTTCAATTCCAGCTGTTCTTTTCTCATTTGAGCCTGCTCCGCTCTCATTGATCTTAGCTCTTCTAATATTAAGCTCTGTTCAGTCTGTTTAGGTGTTGTAGATACTGTTAAAATTGATTGTCTTGCATCAGTTGGAGTTCCTCTTATTTGCTTTGACATTTTGACTTTTGATCTTGTATCCATTCAAGCAAACAGCTACTATTTCTTTCTTTCTTTCACTAATTCTGTTAGCAAATTTAAATTTCTAATTTAACCTTATAACAATTCACAAAATCTAACTTTTATCTTTGCTTGTAACAAAGTTTTCTCCTTTTAAGCAACCAGGGTCAATGCCAAGGTCAATATACAATCAAATCTTACCCGGACAATGTTTATATAATCTTACCTAGTGCCAATACAATACAATACAATTTGTTATTTCTTCTCATCTATATACATATGTAAATATATGTATACACACACACATCCATATGTATACACATATACATACCTATACAAATACAAGTATTTAAGTCATTTAAGTTCAGTTTAAGTTTACACAAATTGAACCTGTACTCACTCTTAATACACTTCACTCAAATCAGGCTATTTCAAATAAAGCTCAACTCATTTAGCCTGCTTAGTTTTAAAAAGTATCACTCTGGTTTATATCCAGGAATCTAATGCCCAGTCCTGATCTTCTTTCTCTCCACGCTAATCACCGTATCAGCTACACCCCGCGCACCGACCTGTGCGCCGAGCCAGCCCCCGCGCACCGATCCGTACGCCGAGTCAACCCCCTCCAAACACTCACCACTCGACTCCACCAATCTCCACCGATCTCTCTCTGTACACAGACCGATGCGCCGGTCTACCCCCGCGCACCGATCTGTGCGCCGAAAATACCCCAATGGTTCCTTCACACAACAGGCACAGACACCTCTCTCCAAGATTGAAAAGCTCCCTTCAAAGTTCACCGTCTCTAAACCTCTCTGCAGATCACACACGCAGTCAAAGTCTCCGCTTAGTCTCTCGGGACGCCGGACTCCCCTCCGTAACACCAAGGCTAAATCAAAAACTCCGAACTTTAACACGATCACTCCCCCCTCCAAAAAAAAAGAAAAGAAAAAATGGAGAAAAGCAAGAAGGGAATATCAAGTCCAATTGCTTTCTTTCTCTTCTCCAGTTCAGATTCCACCTCTCCTTAAATCTCCAGTCGCCATCTTAGCGTGCTTCCAAATCACCGGGGAAAAGAAAGAGAAAGTTGTTTTATATATATTTTTTTCCCCCTTCACTACAAGAAAATCAAAAATCAAAAAAAAAAGTATTCCTTCTCTTGGAAAAACCCAGATTCAAAAAGAAAGGAGGAGAAAATAGAGAGAAGAAAACAGTTTTCTCTCTTAAATGGGCTATCTTCTAAAGCTTTCACGAGTTCTCAGTGTCCTGCTATTCCAGCTTACTTTTTTTTTTTGTATATATAAAAAGTTCCGTTTAAGAACACTGCCACCAATTCAAAAAAAAGAACAAAGAATAGTGGATAGAAAAAATATTATTTCCTTAATTGCAGAGCTAATGGTACCTTTCCCGATCTAAATGGATCTCCTTACATCAAGATATCCAAGTGGCTTTAAAACTCCGCGACCAAGACGGGCTGTACTGAAGTACAGCTACCCTCCACGACGATGGCTGCCATCCGACCTCCTCTCTCTCGGACAGGGTGAAATGTTGACATCTTCACTCTTAAACAAGAAAGGAAACAGGTCTCCGCGGCCCCATTCGAGTTCTCCACTTTCCAGAGAACTTTCGGAGGTATCTGCTGCAACACTGATCCCCCTCTATCGTGGAACGCGGCGAATTCTCTCCGATGCCCGGGAGAATCACCTACTCTTCGCCATTGCGGAACCGGAAGTCGCATCATTTTTTGTTTCAATGATCAAAACAATGTCAGCATGTCCTTAGCACCTTTTACGCAAAAGATACACAATAGATCTAATCAACATAACAGATCTATAAGAGGGATGGAAGGGGAACAGAGTCACCATCAGCCCTCCTGAGGAGCTGACTCCGTTGGGCTTTTGGCTTTCTCCTTGACTGTCCTCCAGCAGCCACTCCATCAGGCTGAAGAACTTCATAATACTTTTGAGACTGTAAGCAAGGGACAGAGACCTTTTCTTTTCTTTTTTTAAAATTGATGTGTAAGCCTTTTTGAAAACCTTTACAGGGTAAAACATAACAAATAAATGAACAGCTCTTTGGTGGGGTTGCTGAATACACATCCAACCTTCCAGTTCAATATTTGTCAGGATGTTGGGCCAGCACTATGCCCATAATTGATCCTATAGCGGTCATGCTCAGAATATCTGGGAGTGGGAGGCCGCCCTTGCTCTGTTCTATAGTCTTAGAGTCATGGGAATCTCCTATATAACTTTTTTCAAGCCCCACCCATACCATCTGAGCCTGCCCAGGCTAGGCTCTATTGTAACTTTCCCCATGTTAGTGTTCTCCAGAAGAGTTGGGCTATGATTCCCATTGTCTCCTCTCAGCACAGTTGGGAGAGATTGGTTTGTTGCAATTTCGAGAGGCTGTTTGTTATTTTACAACTCTTCTGGTTCTTCCGCAGCTTCTTGAGAGGTCTTGAGTTGGAGATATTGGCATCTGAAGACAAAAGACTTTCTTCTTTACTGACTGAGTCATGTTTCTACATATTCTATGTTCATCTCTCACATCTCAAAATTGTCAGCCCTTTGCATTCAGCATCCAAAGTTGGAACACTGAGAACTTTCTCTTTTAATAATTCAAAAATGAAGTAATCTGTTCTAGTATGTGGATAGTCAAGGTCATAACCTCTTTTGGATGAAAGAGCAATTACTAGTTACTAGTTATCTAGTAACTAGCAAGGCTAGTTGTCAGGCTGTGGCTGTCAGTTTGTGCTTATGGTCTGAAAGCAGTGTAGGCCCTGATGTGGTTTCATGGTTCAAGTGTCAGACCATAATTGGGAAGACTGGGGTTCGGATGCCCACTTGGCCATGGAACTCCCCAGGTTATCTTGACCCTTTTAACCTAGCCTTCCTCACAGGTTGTTGTAAGGATAAAAATGAAGAAGAGGATACCATGTATGGTACGAGTTCCTCGGAGGAAAAGTGGAATAACAACACAACAAAGCAAAAAAGGAGATCACATTCCAAGTTAGCTCATTTTCTGGGGCCCTTCTTTGTATGTCATGAAATCCAGCAAGCATATCAGTTGCAAGACATTTTTGAAAAAACAATTCCTCACAGAACGTTTCATTCATCTGATGAAGAAGACTATAGTCCACAAAAGCTTATGGTAGCCTCAAGATCCTTTGGTTTTATTTGTTTTGATGTTTGTAAGCTGCCTTGAGTTCTGAAGTAGAAAAAAGGTGGGATATAAATAAATATTTTCCTTTTCCTGCAAAATTCATTGTTTGCTTTTAGCACTTTACCTACCACAGTAGGTGGGGTGCATTCTCTTCCTTGATGATCATGTCTTCTAGCTTTATTTTGAAATGTCTGTCTTATATAGTAGGTTTTAAAAAGTAGAAACAAAGCCCCTCTAAGCATTCTGCCATTTTTCTAACATGCTTAGGGCCATGTACACAAGTTCTTTCCACTGTATGTGCACACCAGCACAATGGCTACTGTTTAGGTTCAAACGTCTTCATGTGTCCAAAGTTATCTGTTAGCCAATGGAGTTGTATGGTCCCTATAACTAGAGTGAGTCATCAGTTTGGCTGCAGCTCTTTGAACCAGCTGAAGTTTCTGAGCACTTTTCCAATCCACCCACCCAGAGCATGTTACAGCAACCAATGGGATATAACTAAGGGCCTTTCCGCCCTACGCTGTTATGGTGTTAGTATTCCACTTTGAATATCCTATGGAATCCTGGGGTCTGCAGTTTAGGGAGGAGCATTTAGAGTTCTCAGCCAGAGAGCTCTTTGGCCTCAGGAAACTGCAAACCCCAGAATTCCACAAGATGTTGAAAGCGGAAAAATAGCACTAAAACAGTGTAGCGTGGAAAGGCCCTAAGGCAGAATCTCATCTGATGCCTGTAGGAGTTGGGCCCATGGCTGGATAGCAACTTGAACCTCTCTCTCTCTTTGTATTATGTCCCACCCTGCATGCTCGTTAGAGTAATTCTGTTTTTCCCCTCCCCTCCCCTCCCCTCCCCTCCCCTCTCCTCTCCTCTCCTCTTCTTTTTACAAATGTTCTGCCTTCTGAGTTATCCAAATATTCTTACTTGGTTGCATTCCTTAATTTTAATCTAAAACCTCCTGTTTTCTTAGTTGAATCCAAATATTCTTACTTGGTTGCATTCCTTAATTTTAATCTAAAACCTCCTGTTTTCTTAGTTGAATCCAATGATACTTTATATGGTGGAGATACCAAATTCCTGATGGAAACAAACAAGCTGTGTGAAACGGTGATAGCCCAGATCTTAGAGCATCTGAAGACCCTTGGAAAAGATGAGGTGAGAGAAGTGGGGAAGGTTTCCATCTTGTCATTGCAGAATAGTTCCCATCATCCCTCACCATTTCCCAGGCTGGTTGAAGCTGATGGGTACTGAGAATTCAGTGCTATCTGGAGAGCCACAAGTTCCCCAGCTTTGGACTACATTAGCATAGCTGCATAAATGTGTTATGTAATCCATTTTTACTGGTGGTGGGTTCATTGCCTAAAATCTGCAGTTAAGCTGTCAGCCACTTTGGAAGCGCTGAAGGAAAGTGCTCTTTGTTGGTCTGCGCCACCGTGTCACTTTCTTTTCTTTCCAGGGTTTTGTGCCAGTAGATTTGTTCCAAAAGTAAATACCAGCTTCACAAAAGTTTTGTTCCTCAGGAACATGAGAGGAAGGAGTTAACACCCTTTTTTACATTTGCTGTGATCCCAATAATTATCAGCTCCTCTTCCTTGCCAGCAGTTCTAGATATGTTATTGTCATCTATTAAGATGGTTCATCTGCCCAATCAGTAAGAGAAGTGGGAATAATGGGAAGGAGAAGCTTTATTTGTTTCCCTTAGTGGGGTTTCTTGCACCTTCACCCAAAATATTTTGCTTATTATGGCTGCAACGATTACTGTTGTGTGCCTTCAAGCCGTTTCTGACTTATGGCTGGCATTCATGGTCCAGTGATTTGAGCGTTGGGCTACGACCCTGGAGACCAGAGTTCAATACTCTGCTCAGACATGGACAACCACTGGGTGACCTTGGGTGTGTCAGCCCCAGAAAACCCTGTTGTAGGTTTGCTTTAGGATCACCACAAGATGGAAATGACTTGAAGGCATGCAACAAGAATAATATTTAGTGAACTTTCATTGCTTATATAAATCAGACAACACTCTGATTCACTAATCAGGCAGCATTTTTTTAAAAGAGAGATTGTTTTAACAACTTAATTAATTATGGAGAGCAGGTGCTGTCATTTTAGATGAAGCATTCTCTGATGTTTCAGAGGAAGAATTCCCTCTTCTCACCATGGCAGTGCCAAGTTCTAGCAATGCCCACATGCATTTCAGAAATCAAGAACACTCCAGGGTGTTGTTTAAGTGAAAGTTATGGCAGGAGGGTCTGCTGCCTCAAGATTGATCCCCTTTCCCTTCAGATGGAAAGTCTGACAAGAGCTGGAGCCAAGAGGCAAGGCCGCTTCTCAAGATGGGAAGTGTGCTTTTGTCCCTTCAGAATAGAAAAGTCTGTTCTTCTTTGTGGGTCACTTGACTTTGGTGGAGGCAAAGTGTCTGCTGAATAGGGTGGCTGGTGATGCACACCTGTTTTTTTCTGGGAGCAAGTCCTTTGCATTTGCCTCTAGCAAAGCATTTCTGTCTTTGACTGGGCGTGTGCATTTGTGAGTAGTCCTGGCAGCAGCACTTAAGCAAGGTTTTAATTTCAATTTGCTGCTTGCTTCAGAAGTAATTCACACTGGGCAATGGTTAAGCCTGGCTGAGTTTAGAGAGGGCTCCAGTGAAGTATGAAACACATTAATTGATGTGGCGAGTCTGTGAGGGTTGCTCAACAGCTTCCAACAATTCTTTGGCTGAATGACAGCTTGAAAAATGTCTGATGTCTCTGGCTGTGAATTGTGGGCTAAGTGGGGTGTGGCAAAATGCATGTCCTGACAAAGGGGAAACCTAAGAGAGCATTCAGCCTCTTAGATGTAAAGTATGTGTGTGTTGTTATCTCTGCAGCATATCTCCTAAACTTGGGAAATCTGCAGGAACCCTGACGTCCTTAGGCTCTGGCCCTCCAGCAGGATGGTTGGTTGCATAGGTCTTGTCAGACAAAGAGTCTGAACACCCCTTGACTGACCAGCCCGTTTTTTTCATGGGCTAGAAATCACTTTCATCAGATGTATGGTATTACCCTCAGGTTGTTGTTATTACTGTGCTTTCAAGTTGACCTCCGCAAACAAGGGTGTAGAGAAGGAAAACAAGGGGCAATCGATTATTATTTTTTTCTTTAAAACATTTATATCCTGCCCTGTAGCCAAAAAGTTTCCCAGTGAATCTTGTGAATAGTTTTTGGGCTGATGCTCTAATAATAATAATAATAATAATAATAATAATAATAATAATAATAATAATAATAATAATAATAATAATAATATTTTTTTTCCTATCCCGCCTCTCCACATGGATCGAGGTGGCGAACAACATGAAATACATTAAAGACATTAAAAGACATTAAAAACATACCCAATCCTCCCCATCCACCAACCCACCTAAAACAACGCCTTAAAATACACAACAATTAACAGTCCATCAATTAACTATTAACAAAACAGCAAGACAATTGATGGGAGGCGATGGAAATGCTAGTCTTGGAAGGCCTGTCGGAAAAGATCAGTCTTGACTGCGGGAAAGTATTGGTGGCTGGGGTTAGATTATCAAGGAAAATCACTTAGCTGGGTGACACTCCTTCCCCATATTGGTGTGGTCTTGTAAGCTGCATACAATTTAATGTCTTCTTTTAAAACTATGTAGACTTTAAAGCGTCAGAGCCAGCTGGCCCTCTACTTCTTCAACAGCATCTTGGCCCACGGAGATCTGCGCAACAACAAACTCAATCAGCTTGCTGTTAACCTGTGGAACCTGGCTCAGAAGCATGGCTTTGCTGATACAAAGACCATGGTGAGGAGAGACCATAGACACATCTTGGAACTAGGGCTTGGGTACAGTTGGCATTAATCTGAAACTGTAGCTGACTTAATTCTGCTAAACCAAGTCAGCTACAGTTTCAGATTAAGTTAATTCTGAACTTCTTTCCATCTGTTTGCCCTATAAATTCACTCTTGAGGATGGCAACAGAGAACATTTCTCCAGACAAGGGGAATCTTCTCCAGATGTTTTAGACTCCCCAAAGCTCAACCAGCATGGACCTCCAAGGGTTATGGAAGGTGTAGGCAAAAACATCTGAAGGGCGAAAATGAGGTGGTGGTAGGTGGCTTTGAAAAGGGGATTTAGGCAAATTCATGGAGAGGACTATCAATGGTCATTAGCTGTATAGAATTGTTGTGTTCAGGTGTCACATGGCACTGAAGGGCCATCATTTGGTGGGAGCAGATTCGTTCCTTAGTCCCTGCTTCAGGGCTCCCCCAAAGCATTGGCTGACCCCTTTGAAAAGCAGGGTGTTTGACCAGGCGTATCTTTATTTGATCTGATCCAGCCAGGGCTTTTCTTATTTGAAAAAGTCTTAGCTAAATCAAGTTCCTGTGGCTTGATAAGCCTCTCTGTCTTACTGCTCCCAGTCCTTTCCTTCCCCAAGCCAAGACCTACTGGCAAGTATGCTATCAGGCAAGCCTTACTCCTGATCACTGGCTGTGTCACACTGAGCACATGATTGGTTTATAACAAGAGTAGGAAGGTATAGCTCTCCAGATAGTTTTGGATTCTCGCTGCCATGCTTCTTCACCATTGGCTGTGTTGGATAAGTTTGATGGGAATTATATTTTTTAATATCTGGAGAGCCACCATGTTCTCCACCCCAGTTTGGAGATTCCCTGCAGATATTTTCTCTACACTTCCATGCCTGTCCTCAGTCGTAGGCTCTACAAACATGCTGCTTTCAAAATGAATGCTATGGTTGATGGTTGATATTTTTCCCCCAGTGATACAAATTATATTCTCTGTATTTGTCTGTGATTGCATGGGATAAACTGCTTGGCCATTGATTTGGAATAGGTATTGCAGCCGCTGACCAAATATGGAGAGAACTTTCCCTCCTTTTTCTCACTGAAGAGAGAGAACTGGTTTCCAAAGTGTTCTTGTTTTCCTTTCCCCCTTTTCTAGGTCAGAACCTTGGAATACATCAAGAGGCAAAGCAAACACCCTGAGCTGAGCCATTTTACAGAGCTGGCGCTACGCCTTCCTCTCCAGTCGAGGACCTGATGAATGTCAGTCTGCTGGAGTCAGATCTACTAGAAGGCAGTTCTCCAAGGCCTATAATATACAAGTTGCATCTTAGACTATTATTGCCGTTCAATATCTTTTTCATTTTGAAGCATCCCTCAGTGTGTGACTGATTTATTTGGTCAGAGGCAGGAGAAAAATTCTCCTGCCAGTGCAATCATTTTTGAAATGAGGTTTTGTTTCCCACTGCACAGCCATTAACCATTAAAAGGTGACTTAAATGCTAACGTTGGGTCAGTCAAATGGTATCATGTCATTTCAGAATGGAAATAACTTTTATATCCAATGGGGCTATAAAAGAAAGTAGGTACAATAACTTGTGTTGGCATGTTGATCAATGGCCTTCCCATAGGGCTGCCTTTGAGAAATGAGCGCATATCTGGAAAAATAGGCAACTGTTAGAAATTTTTCTGCATCCAAAGCAAGTGCACTTTTTCAAACACATGGCTATTTGTCTGTTGATTAAACGAAAACAAATGGAAAGAACCCTAAAAATTTGTGATAGCTCTTTGACAAGTGTTTAAAAGCAGCCATATTCAGGGAACATTTGTAAGTTTACAGTGTGACACTGCAATAATAAAAAAAATCTAATCAAGGGTAGGACAAATTTGTATTCATTCCTGTTACTAATCTTTCCAAGCGGTGCTTAGCTGGCTATTTTGTAATCATTAGGCACACTTATTATTATGCTGCATTACTCTACATTCGTCTTTTGATTGTAAGCCCCATGAGCAACTTCAATTTTTTTCCATTCTTTTAAATTACTAGATAATAGAACCCTTTGAGAAAAGGTGAGCACCATCTTAAAACAGAGAAGGATGTACGTGTTAATAATTCAGCGCTGGCAATGTGCATGATGCCTCAGATTTATAGAGCCAAATCGAGTAGGTCCTTGGCTGCGAAGAATTTACCACAAAAAGCTGACAACAGGGACGAAGAGAAAGACGGGTGAATATTGACCAAGGCAGTTTTATTTACTTGAAAGGGGCTAAAATGGGAAATGTAAGGACAGAAGGAAAACTTGCAGAAGCAAGAGGTGCATTGATCAGGTAGTTTCCTTGGCCAAGCTCTTTAGGGCAGGAGAATGCTTGCTGTTGTTGCACTGAAGCAAATCATGTAAGTTTGCCACTAATTTTGTTAAACATACCAACAATGGCCATGTATGGGTGAAAAACTGTAGCAAAATCTGGTTGTAGCAGCTTTGTGACTACAAAGTCCTGCTTCACCACAGGTGGAACTGCTATGATTGTAACAGAACAGCTCTGGTGATGGAGTTATGTAGCAACAGCAGCATCACAATCCTAATGTCAAGGGAGAGAAATGGAAAAGAGAAGGCACAGAGGAAAAAGAACACTCCATGTTTATTATTACCATATATACTTTTGTATAAGTTGACCGCATAAGTTGAGGGCAGGTTTTTGGGGCCAAAATAATGGATTTTGGTATGATCCGTGGATTAAGTCGAGAGTCATTCCATGGAAAGGGGAAAGCACCAGGGCTGCCTTGGGGCCACCTGTCTGGGCCACCACTGCCATTTTCCCACCCAAGTATTCAGAAAGGCCTTTTGCTACACTATTCAGAGAAGGGGATGGTTCCTTTTTTTGATAAGAATTAATATTGTATCATAACTCTTGTCAAAAGCAACTTGGGAAACCCCCTTTCTGAGTGACATGGCAAAAGTGAGAGCTTAGTACATCCTAGGAGAACTCAAAAGATGCACTGATCCTCTCCCCTCTCTCCGTGCCTTTGAGGGGAAGCACCATTTTCCCACTGAGGCATTCAAAAAGCCAGAAGCGACACTGCAGCAGAGTAGGGGGGGGGGATAGTGCTGCATTTACGTTCTCCTAGAATGGGCTCAGAGAAGGGCATGTTTCCTATTTTGATAAGAGTTAAGGTTTTGGGGTCAATCTTTTGACTAAAATTTTTAGACTTATACAGGAGTATATACAGTATTTATTTCTGTATCACTTCCCAGCCCACAAAGGCTCTCCAGGCAATGAACAAGTAAAAATGAGTGAAAACAGTACAAAGATAGAAACATTTGAAAAACATACTAAAATACTTTTCAAAAACTTCTACAAGCAGTCTAAAAACAATCCTAGAATCTGGTTTTGAAACAGTGAAAAGAGCAAACATGGAATGCTATGTGGAACAGCATTTTTAGCTGCCCACCGGATGCTTAAAAGAGATAGGGCCAGCCTAACTTCCTTGGATAGCTGCAGTCGAGGTGCTGCTAAAGGGAAAGCCCTGCTAGGTGCACCCACCAACCTAACTTTACAAGGTTTTGGAACACACCATGGGGACTCCTTTGAAAATCTCAAATTTCTGGCAGGCTCATATGGGAGGAGGCGGTTTGTTCACTGTCTTGGTCCCAAGTTGTTTAGGGCTTTATAAGCGGTTTTGTTCCAGAATACTAGACTAAAATCAAAAGGAGCTTACTTCTTCTGTTAGGATACTGCTTTGTGTGGGATGCATAGTGCATGTTTGTGGATCACATAAAAGAGCCATTTGGGATTGCAATTTATTAATGGTTCAAAAAGATGCCTTTCATAATGGGAGAAGGCTTAAATGTTTTCAGTTTGGGTATGTATTAAATCTGAGAAAGGCACAGCATCACTGAGGGTTAAGAGGTAGCAAGCACAGAATAGGACCACCACAGGTCTGTTTTGTATGGCATCTTGTTTCCCTTGTGGCCCAAGCTGTCTGCCTTGGCTCCTTCATGCCTTCAGCAATCAGTATTCCTATGCAGATTCTGGAAGAGGGCTCAGCCTCAGCTAATTCAAACTATTTCAAAACAGAAGCAAACATAGAAGGCCGTATTTGTTTTTTCTTCAAAAGCAGCATTTATTAGCTCACATATGAAATCTACAAATGTTCACATTAAAAAAATAAAATGAGGTGCTTTGTTCCGTACATAAAACATTGTAAGACAAATTCACGCAGAATGGTTTCAAAAGTATTTGTACACGCAGTACAATCTGCCGGTGTAGCTCAATTACTGAACTAGCTCACTGCTGTGTTTCCAAGAGATTTCTGGGATGCCTCTCCAGAACACCCACTTAATGTTATACTACTTCTAATCCTGGCAGTAAGAGCAAGTCAGAAAGGAAGACAAAAGAAACTGGGAAGAGCTTCTGTTCAAGTACTCTGTTTGCCTATATTGAAAGTGGTGTAGGTGTGTACGTAGTCATTCCCAGTGTATTTTGTCTGCCATTTCTGAGTGATTAACACTGAGGTAAATCACAGAAGGTTCACTTTCAAAGGTCTTCCTATTGCAACTAACAAGCCTGAAAGGAGACTTTCTTGCAGTGTCTTGATTTGTAATGCAACGTCATGGGATCTCATAGGACAGGGTTTTTCAGTTCCAGAATACAAGACATTATTTCAGAAGTCACCGTGAAAGTGTTAATTTAATGAAGGCAAGGAAATATTTGCTCCTTGTGGCAAACAGAACAACCTACCCTATATACCAAAGTTCACAGTGATATTTCTCGGTGTTTTTTTTTTTAAAGGATGCCAAGAAGTTGTAGGTTGCTTTAGGTCAGTGGTTCTCAACCTTCCTAATGCCACGACCTTTTAATACAGTTCCTCATGTTGTGGTGACCCCCAACCATAAAATTATTTTCGTTGCTACTTCCTAACTGTAATTTTGCTACTGTTATGAATTGTAATGTAAATATCTGATATTTAGTCCACCATAAATGATATAAAGTTTGAAGATTTGGTTTCACTGCATTCAGACTGAATTAAATCCAAAAATAAATCTGGCATGGGAATAACGCTAGATTTTGTAGGCTTATTCCTTACAATTGATGCAACATTCTTGTTTTTATCAATATCTGAAGTTGCACTCTCCAGACTGTCCAGTCCCAGAGGTAACAGCACCTTTTCCAGCAAATTTTTAAAAGAATCTGAGGAAAATAATCTCACTTTATTATCATCTTCTGTCCTCCTCCTCGGAAATAGAACCATCTGATTTAGAGTCATTATCCCCATGAGTACCTGCCCAATCTGGTTCCTCATCACTTTCAGATTCAGTGTTGATTTGTTCAGAGTGTGACAAAGCAGATTCCTCAACTGTAGTCACTTTGGACCTACAGGTAGACTTTGTTGGTAAACACACACCAGCATCATTTGATTCAGCTTGAATAACTTTTGTATCATCAGGAAAATCACATGAAAATGAAGGATTCATTGAAGTAGTTTGTTGACTGCTTAATACATTACATTCAAATTCAATGAATTGTCCAACTTGCAATACAATTTTTAAACTTATGTATTTTGTGAAATCATTTCACTAATATTGTTTGCCTGTTAACATGCACCTCCATTTCTTCAGCAATCACTTGTCTTATCACCTCCCTCCTACACTCAGACACACTCCCCTGGGAAGACATTGAGGACATAGGAGGTTCAAATCTTACTTCCTTACGTTCCACAGGCATTGCAGTTTGACTCCTAGTGAATAAGGACACCACACACAATGTTAAATTGCCCTGCACTACTGTATTCGCTCATACAGAAGGGCCAGGAACGGCTGACTGAGAGAATCATAGAATCATAGAAATTCAGAGTTGGAAGAGACCACAGGGGCCATCCAGTCCAACCCCCTGTCATGCAGGAACACCCTCAAAGCAATCCCGACAGATGGCCATCAAGCCTCTGCTTAAAAACCTCCAAGGAAGGAGACTCCACTACACTCCGAGGCAACAGATTCCACTGCCGGACAGCCCTGACTGTCCCATTTCTCCTGGCAGAGGCTGCTCGCATGCTTGAGTGTGATGGGTTGTGTTGCTGGCGAGCTTGGATTGGTCAGGAGAGCTCTTTCCTCTCATAGCCCCCTCCCTTGCTTTCTGAACATGGCCTCTTTTCAACATGGCGACCGGACATTAAAGGAGCGGTTGGGAGCCCTTCCCCGCCCTTAACAGACTTAATTGCATTACCAGGTAATTTTCCTTTCCCCTTCTTTTTAATTCTTGCCTTCTCAGACTTCCTTATACTAGATGGGCCAAAGCTAACAAAATGAAATTCAATAGAGAGAAGTGTAAGGTCCTACACTTGGGTAGAAAAAACGGAATCCACAAATATAGGATGGGGGACACGTGGCTGGGTGGCAGTACGTGTGAAAGGGATCTAGGAGTCTTCATAGACCACAAGCTGAACATGAGTCAGCAG
This sequence comes from Ctenosaura bakeri, assembly GCA_948474755.1. Classification (NCBI taxonomy): domain Eukaryota; kingdom Metazoa; phylum Chordata; class Lepidosauria; order Squamata; family Iguanidae; genus Ctenosaura; species Ctenosaura bakeri. Next base: position 81,728 of record CAOLHI010003634.1, on the reverse strand, counting down.
TGTGATGCGGCAGCCAAGAAAGCCAATGCAATTCTTGGCTGCATCAGTAGGAGTATGGTGTCTAGATTGAGGAAGGTACTGGTACCACTCTACTCTGCTTTGGTTAGACCCCATCTTGAATACTGTGTCTAGCTCTGGGCACCCCAATTCAAGAAGGATATTGACAAGCTGGAGCAAGTCCAGAGGAGGGCGACCAAAATGGTGAGAGGCCTGGAAGCCATGCCCTATGAGGATAGACTTAGAGAGCTGGGTATGTTTAGTCTGCAGAAGAGGAGGTTAAGAGGGGACATGATAGCCATGTTTAAATATTTGAAGGGATGCCACGTAGAGGAAGGAGAGGGCTTGTTTTCTGCTGCTCCAGAGACCAGGACAAGGAGCAATAGATTCAAGCTGCAGGAAAGGAGATTCCACCTGAATCTCAGGAAGAACTTCTTGACAGTCAGGGCTGTCCGGCAGTGGAATCTGCTGCCTCGGAGTGTAGTGGAGTCTCCTTCTCTGGAGGTTTTTAAGCAGAGGCTAAATGGCCATCTGTCGGGAGTGTTTTGAGGGTGTTCCTGCATGGCAGGGGGTTGGACTGGATGGCCCCTGGGCTCTCTTCCAACTCTACATTTCTATGATTCTATGTTTTTAGCTTTGTTTGAGCCTTGGAGTGGCTGGTCAGAGATCGCCCTTCCAACTCACTCTCGCTCGATGCCAAGAAAATCTTCTTTAGTAAAGTACTTCAAAGGGGGCAGGAGGACGCGAGCACGTGGCTCACACTTGCGCACCACCACCAAGGAGGGAATGGAGCCTAAGACCATCGGAAATACGTATTTTCCAATGGTCTTAGGCGACCCGTGTGAAAGGGTCGTTCGACCCCCCCCAAAAGGGGTCGCGACCCTCAGGTTGAGAACCGCTGCTTTAGGTTGAACCAAAGACAGCCTTTTGGATGATGGGAGAAGACTGTTTAACCTTCTCCTTGCCAACCATTCAACTTGCCTATCCCTCTTGCTTTTGTCTTTGAGGGAAAGATGCACATCTTTTTCCACTGTTGGGAAAGCAGCTGTAAGGAGAGAGGCACCTATGAACTGATAATAGAGATATGGCCCTAAATCCAACTCGCAAACCCATGGACTTATTAAATTCCTGTCAATCTGAGTTGGAACTAATAATTTAGCCCATGACTAGAGGTGAAATATTGCTGCCCCCGCCCCCCCCATGTCTGGGTCCTGTGATCATCCTTAAGTCACCTGTGGCTACTACAGTAGTAGCGGAGCATGAGATGTAGTTATAAGACAGTGGCATTGAAGTATTCTTTCTCTGAAGTTGCTTTGTGGATTAATTTTCAGGTGGGGACATTGCATGCAGAATAATAAGGTGTGCCTGAAATGGTACTCAGTTCAGGCTCATTTGGGCCCATTCTCAAGTATCTTCAGAAGAGAGCCCCGTAGCTCCAACAAAGGACAAGGAGGTACCTGCCATTCCCTCTCCCGCTGTCATTTTGACTGAACAGCAGGGGAAGGAAGGATGGACCAGCATTGCAAGGGTAATTGCTGAATTTATTGAAGGTGACTGAATATAAAGCTCCATTTTGTGCATTTCCTTGAATGGAGCTGTTTCAAGAAGCTCTAGGCAGTCTTGTCAGCAGAACTCAGAAAACATAACTACTTATCTGGTACAGTTTCTAGAGTCTCCCAGCCAGCACAATCACTGATCATGCAGGCTGGGAGATTCAGGAAGCTGAAGTCCAGAAAAAGAACTTTTCCAAGAGCTGCTTCTGCAACAGCTGCTATGCCATTTTATTTAAAATAGAGGACTTTGTTTCAGAATACTGGGAGCACGATGACTGGCAGGCTGCGTAGAACCCCTCAGGCTTGGGGGGGTAGTTGCCTCAAACACCTCCCTCAAAGAAAATTCAGGGCAAAACTTCTTATTTCTATTCATGGAATCGCTAATAGTTTTATCACGAAGCGCAAGCCCCCTGCACCTTATTTCTTCCTCAAGGGTTTTTATTTAGAAATGGACTTCGTTTGTTTCTAATTTTCTTTTAGTGGGGCTTTCCTGGGGTTGGGTGGTCAAAAAATCAACTGCTGTATCAGAAAGGAGAGCAGCAATGTCATAAACACTTTTGGTTTCCCTGGGCTTCGTGTTTGGATTCTGGAGGTATTCCAAGTGCCCATTCAAACCTAAATGTATTACTATTTACAAAGTATAAATGCATTGCTTTTATTAAGTCTCAACAAACTATACTGAAACACTGGGTCACCTGCCCTGGGAGCTTTACCAGCACTGCACATATAATCTGAATTTGGTAATTTTTTCTGACTCCTGGGCAAGAGATGCATCACACAGAATGCTGCAGATGATATAAAGTTCCTTTATGTCTTCTACCTACTTTCTAGAATGCAAAATGTTTGGCACCATACTATGCTGTGGTACATGCTGCCTCTGCACGGTATCATAAGTCAAGAACAAATCATTATAGCAGCCACTACAGTAAGATGGAACAGGTATGAAGAAAAATGCTCAGCAGTGTTACCATGAACCACTGTGTCCAGTTTTGGGCACCTCATTTCAAGAAGGATATTGACAAGCTGGAATGTGTCCCGAGGAGGTTGATTAAAACGGTGAGGGGTCTGGAAGCCATGCTCTATGAGGAGTGGCTTAGGAAGCTGGGGATGTTTAGTCTGCAGAAGAAAAGGTTAAGAGGGGACATGATAGCCATATTTAAATATCTGAAAGGATGTCATATTGAAGAGGGAACAGTCTTGTTTTCTGCTGCTCCAGAGACTACGACAAGGAGCAATGGATTCAAACTACAGGAAAAGAAATTCCACCTGAACCTCAGGAAGAACTTCCTGACAGAGCTGTTCAGCAGTGGAATCTGCTGCCTTGGAGTGTGGTGGAGTCTTCTTCTTTGGAGGTTTTTAAGCAGAGGCTAGATGGCCATCTGTTGGGAATGTTTTGATATTTTGTTCCTGCATAGCAAGGGGTTGGACTGGATGGTCCCCGTGGTCTCTTCCAACTCTTTGATGCTATGAAAGAGCTAACGCCTAATCACTCCAGTTTCCTAGATTGTAGAGCTGTGTTCACCAGAGGAAAGACAGCTGTATTCAAATAAGGTTTCTATCCCTATACATTCTATACAGAGCGTATCAGATTTAAATGCTAGTCACATGGAAAAATAAACAGATTTGTATTTTCTAAAACTGAAAAACCACGTCATTGTTAAAGCTTTGGACAAGAGCATGAGATAAGTCAGATCCTTACCCAAAAACATACTTCAAAAGACATTTTGCTACCATGTGCAAACATGTTGCTAAGAAAACCCACAGGTGTCTCAGAGATGGCTTCTTTCCTTCCCAAATAGTTCAGGCTTCAAATTTTATAGATTTTGAAGCATATTTATCTATGTGTGTGTGTTTCTGCATAGCAGACTGAAATCCAAGGCCAGTGCCTCTGTGGTGCTTCCGATCCACTGCCTTCTCAAATTCAGCCTGCAGGTCTTGCTGGAGGTTTTGCTCCCTATTCCAGTCAAGAGCCATATTCAGTTTTGTGGCATGGGCAGGAGGATCTTGTGATGACACGGAAGAACCTTTCTTGAATGCACCCAGCAGCCTCAGGAACTTAGATTTCCGCTCTGAAGTTTCAAACTTTGCCGTGCTCCACTGGCCGAACCCACTCTCCTAAAGAGCAGGAAAGAGAATTAGTGAGTTCCACACAACTGAACCCTGCTGAAGCTAGAAGATTACAACTGCAAATGAGCATTTTCTGAGGGTTTTTTTTCTAGATAGATAGATAAATAGATAGATAGACAGACAGACAGACAGGCAGAAACGCAACAGTGCTGACAGAGCAACAGGGTACAGTGGTTCAGAAAGTATTCAGACATGTACATCCTGGTGGAAAATACTGGAGGAAAACTCAGGAAGTGTCTGCTCATTTGAAACAAGGAGTTCTTTGCATGGTGTAGCAGTTAGTCTCTAACTAGTCCAGACATTAGAGTGCTGGACTGTGACTTCGGAGATCCCAGTTCCCACTCAGCTGTGAAATGCACTGGGGTGGCTTTGGGCCAGTCAGTCTCTCCCAGCCTGACCTGTTACACAGGAATACTGTACTAACAGTTTGGGGAGGAAGGCAGACATGAATGTCACTGTCAGCTCTTTGGAAAGAAGGTGGACTATCAATGCATCATCATCATCATCTCTGAAAAAGGTGCAGAAAACAGGTGGCCATAATAATTAGGGGTCTGATGCATCTCTCCTATGAGGAAAAGTTAAAGCGTCAGAGGAGCTTTAGCTCAAAAAACAAGTGAAGAGGGTATGGTGGAACATATAAAATGGTGCATGCTGTAGAGAAAGTAGATATGGACATATTTTCTTCTGGCTGTTTATAATACTAGAACTGAAAGTAAATGGTTGGAGATTTCAGGGCAGACAAAAAGAAACACAGTTAAACTATAGAATTCACAGTCAAAAGATACAGTGATGAACATCAACCAGGATGGTTTTAAAAGGGGATTGGACAAATTAATAGAGGAATCAATGGCTGCCACTCGGAATGGCTATATATTGCTTCCAGTATCAAAGTAAAATGTATCTCAAAACCAGTTGCTCGGGAACAAGAGTGGAAGGGTGTTCCTGCCCCCACCTCCTGCAGGTGGACTTCCAAACATGTCTGGCTGACCATGGTGGGAACAAAATGCTGTAATTGATCAGCTTCCCGTCAAATACGGCTCCATTCTTATATTTTTAAGCAGCTTTGAAGAATGGTAAGGTTGAACCTCTGTCACTCATTTTTAAGAAAAGATAAGAGGTACTGTGCTCAACTTTTCCCCAGCTCTCTTGCAGCATCTTCACACAGCTTGCAAATAATTCATTCTTCCTGGTTGGTGGGGGTGGGGGAAATCACACTCAGGAATAATTACAGCTTTTAACCCCTTTGCAGTTTGGGAGGTTAGCTCTGTACAACTACCCAGCATATCTATTTTCCCTGTCATTTTGAGCTTGTTCTTTGTGAAGCTCACTAATTGGCCTTCATTATGCCTATTCTTCTAGGTGTTAATAAACCCAGATAGGCCATCATCAAGGGACTGGGATTCCCTGCCAGAATGTCACTTGTCAAATGGCTCCAAAGTAAGAGAGACATCAGCAAATCCAAAGCATTGTCATGAAGGCGATTTCTCTCCTCTTGAGAACACTTTACCCAAAACCTGAACCCTCACATAGGAGTTTTATAGGTGTGGCCATTTCTTTCCTACACTGTTTCACTTATGTAAATAACTTGTTTTCTTGGAAGAGGTATGCAGGGGTTTTTGAAATAGTTTATCAATAAGCAGAGGGCAGTCGTAGTTGCTGAAATGGCTTACACGTACACCCATACCCACACCCGCCATCTCACAAGATTCCATTCACAGCAACTTCTGTTTACCTCCAGCCTTTTGTTCCTTTCTGTCCTAGACTATGAAGTCACACAGCAAACTAAAAGGAGAAATACACTAGAGCTTTAATAATACTCTGAGATTCTACTTATCTACTAATATATAAAAGTCAAAGTTTGTTTGTGTCAGATGAGAAAACCTTATATGATTGGCTGTCTGAGAAGATTCTACGGAATCTTGGGATTTGCAGTTTAGGGAGGGGCCTTTAGAATTCTCAGCCAGAGAGCTCTTGGGCCTGGCCTGTTGCTATGGAGATGAGGCCTAGTAGCAAGGAGGTGGCAGTTTATTCCCTCAGGAACCCAACCTCTGTATGTTAACAACTCTGAATACAGATTGGATTGGGGAATATGGGGGAAAGTTACAGGTACTGGTCAAGACAGTTTGGGGAATTAGAGACTCAGGATCTCAAATCTTCCTAACAAGTATTACTTATGAGAAAAAAATTCCCGGGCAACGCCAGGTATATATGCTAGTTTTTAATAGAACAGAACACTGGCCTTTCTTCCAGTATGGAATTCAAGGTTGAATACGCAGGGTTCCCAAGAAGTTTCCCATGGGAGCAAAGGCCAATCACAGGCCTACTTAGCTTCCACTAGGACTTTACATAATGCACCTTAACAATACACTCTGACAGATGGTACAAAGAATTGTGAGCAGCAGTGTAGTGGCAAATTTCGAATTCATTGGGACAGTTTCTACTGCCACACACCAAAGGAGCTTTGAAAGGTGATGTCACCTGGCTTGATTCACAAAAACAAACCAGTTCACTTCTCTATTAGGAACAGGTCTTTTGTAAAGCTAATGGGCCTTGCCTATTCCAGATCATGTCACCCTCATATACTCATTTACAACAGAGATGGATCAGAAGAGTATACTGGTGCTTGGGAAATTTCTCCCAACATCCTTTCAGCTCTTGTGAGGACCTCAGAGGAAGTGGAAAGATGAAGCCTGGAGACACATGACATCAATGTCCCTGCTAGGCAAGACCTCCCAGTGGTTTGTGAACATGGCTCTGCTAGATCACTGCCCCTGTGATCTGGCCCTTTGAGACAGCAGCTGTTTCAGGACTTCCAACATGAGCTCATGCCAATCAATTAACCAAAATGCCATATTTGCCTGCGTGCAGAGGCTTAAACTGATTCATGGAACCCCATCTTGGTCACTAAACAAAGGAGCACCATTATTCCTGCTATCAAGATAACCCAGCTCATCTGTAAGAGCTCTGGGGACACATTCATCAGAGGAGACAATTTTCATTGACCATTTGTGTAATTCAACTGTGTGTATTACTGTGCCTAAAGAAAATGGCACACTCCTTCACATGCTCCATGTTGATTTGATTGGCCATCTATACCAATCAAGAAAAAGAAAACAGTAGTGCTGCTAATTAGTGTGCTGAGGACAGCTACATCCAAAGGATATTGCCATTTATATTCCACGGTAAATACCAAACATGGCTTCTGCAGCAAACACATCAAAACTAACTCCCCAAAGGGATTACAGGGAAAATGCTACTCTTCAGGATTAATGATAGGCATTACAGCTCACTGGAGGTTGGACTTTACTGGCCTGTCTTCAGCGTCTCTAGGGAGCGGACTGATTTGTTCTACAGCGTGACTTCAAGTTCCCAATCAGACTAGAGACCAACGGGCCAAGCTGTGGACATGACTAGCATATGAATGGCCTGGTCCTATCTGCAGGATTTGCACTCACCAATTCCCCCTCTTCCTTGATGACTTTTGTTTTGCCAGACTCCCGGTCAATCTCTTCTTGGAGAGCCTGTCGCCTTGACTGGAGCGGAAAAAGAAAACATGATTTGATCTCCACTGTGAAAAAAATATTAGGAAACTGAATGAAGACGTGACAAAAAGATTACTCAAGGGAAAGCTTCTTTTTGATCTGAAATAAAAGATAGTTTTAAAAATCTCTTTATACACAGAGATTGGTGCCAAGTTATTTTGCTGTCTGAACAAAAAGACAAGATGGTACCTCCTCCTGTATTCTATACAGAAGCTGAATGGACTCTTAACTGAGTACCTCCAATGGAAGACCATCCTCCATCACACCCAAGGAAAGCAAACCAGTTGAGAGAAAAAGGAGAAACTATGGGCACACACAGCTGTCCTCCAAGAGAGGGGCATAGCCTGGGAATCAGGAGGTACACTGGTTGTTGTTCCTTAACATCTCCTGCATAAGGTTGTTGCCTCACTTTGCCTAATGGTAAAGCCAGCCCTGCTTCCAAGGGCAAGATGTACCCCCAAATAAGCAGTCATGCACTAATCACACAAAGATAGCATTTTGGGGAATGGCAAGTTGGATGTACTTGGCTTACCAAATGTGGCAAGTAACCCATGCTCTAAAAACTGTGAATGAAAAGCCAGAATGGAGGTAGTAAAATTCACCCTGAGCCAATCAGCCTTTTCAGACCCTTCAGCCATGTCTTTTGAGTTTCCAGCCCTTTGCCTCCTTATTTTGACTTTCCCTTGCACTGGAGGTGGCCAAGCCTTCCAGCAGCTCCTGCATAAAATTCCAGAATGCTTAAAATACCAGTATCTTTTTTGGAAACAGCTGCCTGTAGCTGATTTAAAAAAAAATTACCATTAAGTTTGACAAAATGAGGGAAGCTTATCAAGCAAGGCCTGAACCCAGAAAGGAAGAACCAAGAGCTTGCCAGCAACAGGAGGTTTCAGTGTTGAAGGATCTTTCCACCATTTTGTGTGGGAGAGGCTATGTCCACAGCAATGTGTCTAGAATTACCTGTGGGGGAAAAAAGTTGCCCCACAAAAGGGATAGGGAGTATAGACAGAACTGGAGTAGGTGGCTGAAGTGAAAGGCCAAGGGAGAGAGGCCATTTCTGCACTACACTCTTATAGTGATATTTTCCACTTTCAACATTCTATGGAATCCTAGGGTTTGCAGTTTAGGGACGGGCCAAAGTTATGCAGAATTCCCTCTTGATTTAGTTCTCAATTTATGAAGGACTATCCAATTTTATCCAAGGAATTGCTACCTCTTATGCCACTGTCATCCACAAGCTATCTTCAGCCACTCTAAACATTGACTGGAGTACTGTTAATGACTAACGGTAATAACTAACTTGAAACCAAACTTTTTGGATTGTAGTGGAAATCAGAATTGTGTACTAGTCATGCAGTGACCAAAATCCCTCCCCATGTCCACCTTTTCTCTGCTCCCCAATATGGACACTTCTTGTCATGCACTGGCTAACTTGCTCTCCCAAGAAACACTCAGATGTTTAGCAGCAGCATTTATTTTGGAATTGGCAACCAACACAGCAACTTTCAAAAGTTGCTAAGACTGGCATATGTTGGATGGCAACAGGTTTTATACCTTGGCATTCAAATTCAGATATGGATCGCAATGATTGGTAAATTCATAAATGCTACCCAAACCTTCCCAGGCTTTCCTGATGTTTACATAACTTTAATCTTGAAAACCTGGACAGTTCCCGTGTTCCTATTTTGGTCCTGTCTGTTCTCACAACACCTTCCTGCTAGTTTAACATTTGACCCTTCAGATCTCTTCCCACTATTTATGCTGAATGCCCCAGACATTAACTCTTGCCAGATCACTTTCTTTGGTGCCTTGGTGCCTTTTGAACCCATTACCCAGATACAAGTTGGAAACAGCAATTGGCAACTGATACTTTGTTGCAAACAGCAATGGATATGTTGTATCTACTCCCTTTCATCTATTGACTGAGCTAAACATATTCTCCCTGTTAGCATGACAGGAGCTGAATCTCCTGACACTTCCTAGTTGGTGGAGATTACGAGGAGTGGCAAAAAAGTGTCCAGATATTTTCCTGGAGCTCCTTGAGGATGTTGTCATTGCTGTGCACAGCTGGATGCTTCTCTGCCACGTACCCTGCTTTCCACCAGACAGGAAATGGTTGGGTGGGGATTGCAGCAGAGAAAAGGTGGGTTTGAGGGAGGGTTGGATGAAATATGCATCATAATTATGCATGTGAAAAATGGCACATGATCCAGGATCTTGGCTGTTCCTTATTTCAGCTTACTGAGCTCCCACTAGGTCCTAAAGCTCACTGGGTAACTTTGGGCCAGCCAGGCCTCCTCAGCCAGACCTACCTCTGTAGGTTGTTGTGAAAATAAAATCGGAGGAAAATGCTATCTAGTCCATCTTAAGTTCACTCAAGAAATGGTGGGACCAAAATGTAATAACTAAGTATACAATACACATAACTTCATCCAAACCAGTAATAAGATTCCAATGCAGACCAAGTAAGACCATACCTTGTCTATATTGATTTCATCGCAGTTTCCTTTCTTGAATGCCATGACTTTTATTTCGTCTTCCCTTGCCTGTAAAAGAGCACATGACTTGAATTTCCCATGAGGGGCCTCTTAGTATTCAAACAACAGATAAAAAGTATGTCATAAAAGTGCCACATGGAAAGAAAAGTCCAACAAACAAAGGACATTTGAACCGAGTCATCCTTTCATTGAGAAATTACTCTCAGCTGAACTCTGCCTGGATCTTGTTTTTTTTTTTAAAGAAGCTACTGGCCAACTGAAGATTATTGGGAATTAATGCTGAGGTCTGTCCTCCACATCCCCTTCATGTGATCATGAGCGATGAGAAAGAAAAAAAGCACATATTTTCACTTTAGAATGGGTCTTTGTTAGAAAAAAAACCCTCAAGGAACATGGTTTACTCTAACCAAAATGAAGTAAAGCGAACCAAGTTCAAACAGTGGTGGGACAGCATGGTTTGCTAATTGGCCTGTCAGAATAATCTACTATTCTAGGAATTGCAGTGTATTCAAAACTGAAACTTTCCTAGTGAGCAGGAGGAGCAGCACAGATGCACGAGGCTTGCTACAGACAGTTCCCTGACACAATCCACAGTTTATATCATGGTTGGGGAACCGACTGCCACAGTTCCAGATCTGGTCAACCAGGCTACTCTGTACCCCCTGCAACCTCTCTTCCCTGAAGCTAAGCCATCCCTCTGCCCTTCCTCTCTTCCCTATGCAAGTTGCCCAGGGAATGTTCACATTCTCCTGGGCAGCCTGTTGCCTTTTTGTGCCACGCACTGAGAAATGGAAGTTTCTTCCTCAGTAGGCAGCACAGAAGAAGTCAAGTTCCATGGAGAAAAACAGAACTCTTTCTTTCTCCTCAGGCAGCCTGCTGTAGCTTTTATGGGAACCTGGGGAGAGAAGGGTTCGCTCTTCTTGCTGGTGGCCATCTCTATGAAATTCATCTCCTAAACTCTGTTGAGCAATTCAGTTTGGAAAAAAGGCTCCCAATGGCTCCAACAGGCAGCTTTTTTCAAAGTGTAATTACTCCAAGGCAGGGAGGAGAGAAGAGCTAGATGTGTTTGAATGAAGTGTGGGGTTTACAAATCAACGTGGTGGCCATGGGGGGAGGCACATTCCCTTTTTGCTTTGGCCCCCAACTCTCTACTAGGTAGTGAGCAATAAGTGAATGGGGGGGGGTGCTGAACAAATTTTTCTATCTATGATTTTGACAAGGTTTGGGTAATGTGTAGCACTTGTTGTCTAACTGCAACACTGATAAGCCTGAGCCTGCAAAGCTGATGGAAAGGGATGATGAGAGTTGTCGTTTAACAACATCTGGAGGGCCACATGTTCCCTAACTGTTTAAGATAATTATCTGAGCTGGGTTAAGATGACTGTCTGGGCTGCTATCAGGCAGCTGATTTATAAGTAGTTCAGAACTGAAGGGAATAACTTAATTCCCTGGAATATACAAATGGACTGAAGAAAGAAGGGTAATATGACCACTGATACAGGTTTAAAGTATCTTGAGAAACAAAAATCAGATCTCCAAAGAGCAAACATTCTCTTTGTATCAAAAGGTTTGAGAGAAAGGTGTTTGCAACTCAACACAAGCACAACAGATAAGGGAAAGGAACATTGTACAACGTAGTGAAGTCATCTCAAGCAATCAGGCTAGAGTGAAACTGACGGAAGTCTGTAAGATGTCTGTTTAAAGAAGGTCACCTACAAAAAAGATCTATTGACAGTGGTGAGAACACCAAACCAAGCGTGAAATGAGCAAGGGATGCCAAGACAAGATGTTGATTTGCAGCACACATGGAATTCAGAAAGACCAATGGGTTTTGTTTGGTGGTGGGAACTTGGGCCATGGCTAAGCTGGGGGTGCCTTTGTTTCTTTGCAGAATCACCTGCACCTCATTAACCTGGCAGTAGTTTACAACAACACCCAGGCAACCATCTTGAACTAAATTCAGGGGAAAATGCTCTGTGTCTCTTATTTATTTAAAACACTGCTATGCTGCCTTTCTATTTTCATTCAAGACTATGCATGCATGCTTTCTATCTTCCCCACTCCCCAATACGGACCAAATTATAAATCACAATATCTCCTTCTCTCTTTTGGAAACATGCACACACCTGACAACACTATAAATTGGAACACAGCAGCACTTAATATTTTGGGGAATCGACCTGTAGGGTTTAATTCACCCTTTACTTCAGGATCATTTAGCAGGGTATTAGAACTCTCTTTGGATGTTAGTCCTGAAAAAATCTTACCTGCAAGCCATATATTTCCATGCTTTGAGTGCAATGATGTCAAATCTCAAAGCTCAAACAAATTTTCAGTACTAAGAATGGAAGCTCCCCCTCCGCCAAACCAAAGGAAGTATTCAAAGTAGGAGTAGGAAAACTCTCAAGCGGTGGGATGGGGCTGGATTCCCCTTAAAGCCTTCCATGGACTGAATGAATGATGGGTGTGTGGAAAGCACTTTGACTGGGGACAAAGCTTTGTTGCCCTTCCTCCTTTTTCACACAAGACAAGGGGGGAAGGAACAAAGCACTATAGCTGTGAATACCTGCAAATCAGCTGAGGCCCACAAGTTGTTGTTGTTGTGTGCCTTCATGTCACTTCCAGCTTATGGTGACCCTAAGGCTTTACAGGGTTTTCTGGGGCTGAAAATGTGTGACATGCCCAAGTTCACTCAGTACGTTTCCATGGCTAAACAGGGAACCAAACCCTGGTCAATGCTCCAACCACTACACCGTGCTGGCTCTCTGAAGCCCACATGGGTGGAGAGAGGCAAAGCACTTTTGGCTGGCACTTCCCAGATCTGGGGACTCTATTGTTTCCTAGCTGAGTGTCTGCCTCACTTTTTCCCATTCCCACAAGGAGATGGAAGGGAGGAAGAAAGAGCAAAGGAGACTCCATTGGTGCTTGCAGGAGCTGGTCGGATTCTGACCTTGAGACATAGCTTGGCAATACAGAGCAGGGCCTCCACACATGACCCAAGTGGTGGAGTGGCTTTATATAGGAGTCAGTTGCGCCAACACAATTTGTAACCTCCTATCATTTCAAAGGCAAAAATTTCTGTGGCAGAGGATCCATTTATGATTAAACTTAGCAACTTTACACAGCATGGTCCGACCTCTTACCCAGCAATTGCTAAAAATGCTTTTTGCTTCTTTTAGCACATTCACTGCTCAGGTCTGTAAATACAATTGACTGCCCCTCTCAAGCTTTATCTTGCTCTTGCAGACATGGGAGCAGCTGCGGATGTCCAAATCACAGCCAACAAGCAAAGGCAATTTAATTAGAACATTTATCCCTGCAATAAAACTAATCTGTCCTTTGAAAGGTCAAAAAGAAAACACCTAATTAAAAAGGAAAAAAAAGGATAATTCCAGAGGCATCACTTGTAAAAAAAATACTGTAATGAATAATGGACACATAAACCTAACTTTACAAATGTTCTGCACTTGTGAAAAAGCCTGTTCTGTTTTCCTGGTACCAGCTATGTGATTACTGAAGATAGGGTATGTTGCAAGGAATTACAATTGAAATAGTTAAAACACCAGTTCAGTTTCCACTCCTAGAAGCCTTGGCCAGCATAGCCAATGGTCAGGGATTCTGGAAACCAAATACTAGTAGCATCTCAGAGTTCGTAAGCTGAAAACCACTGGGTTATAGCAGCCACCCTCAAACTGGCACCTTTCAGATTGTTGGGCCACACCCCCCATTATTACCAATCACTATGGCCATGCTGAATGTGGATGATGGGATTTATAGTCTAACACACCTAGTAAGGCTGGCAAAGGCTAAATCAGAATGCCAATTTAAGACTGGGAAAGTCCCACTTCAAATCTCCAGTGACTCCTACAAACTCTTCAAATGCTCTCAGGCTAATTCCTGTCTTTCAGCCTAATCTATCTCATTTTGAAAAGGTTTTCTTTAAAAAAACACAGATTTGATAATCTTTTAAAATTTCTTAAGACAAGGTAAGGGTGAGGTAGTCACTAGAAAGTTGGGCTAGGACTGAAAAGAACTATATTCACATCACCAGTGATAACCCAAATGCTAAACCCCCTCATAGTCCACTCACAGGGCTGTTGCAACCATAAAACAGAGAAAAGGAGTAAAGAAATACACAAAGGCAGGTTCCTTGGATCAGACCAAAGACCTAGGCCATTTCCACACTAGGCTGTTACAGTGCTATTGTTGAACTTTCAACATTCTATGGAATCCTGGGGTTTGCCCCTCCCTAAACTGCAAATTCTAGGACTCCACAGGATGCCGAAAGTGCAATAATAGCGCTATAACAGCCTAGTGCAGAAATGGCCTAAGTCCAGCTTTTTGCCCAGACAATGGCCAAGCAGATGTGTTAGAAGCCCAAAAGCAGGCCATAAGGGCTACTACAGCAGCCTCCTGCTCTTCCTTAGTAGCAACTGGTGTTGGAGTGATGCTTCCTCTAACAGGAACTAGCATACAGCCATTAGGACCGATAGCCATAGCCTCTATGAATTTGCCTCATCACCTTCCAAAGTTTGTAGACAGCCCTAGTAAAAGCAGTATGTGAGACTCTGAACTCTTTGGGGAAAGGGTGGGATGAACAAGGTAAGGTTAGATTCAGAACTTATGGTTAAGTCCTAATTAATGGCATGACAACCAATAACTTATAACTTAAGTTCCATGGAGTTCAGTGAGACTGAATCTTGACTAGATCCAACCCATAATAAATGCACACGGTATTTCCGACTGAGATTATACCTTTGTTTCTTTTTTCAACCTTCCTTTCTTCACACTGGGCTCTTCCTCACACCCGTCAACAGTGCTTCTATCCTTATTTTTCCGCTTCTTCTTTAGGTGCTGCTTGCCACCGTTCTCACTGTTATCACTCACCCTGCACTCTTGGACTGCTTTGCATTTTTTTACTTTCTTCTTCCGTTTCCTCACTGCTGATGCATCTTCATTGTCTTCTAGAAGAGCTGCAGGATTGCTTACATCTTCTGTATGGATGGTCTTCCTGCTAGTTACTCTGCGAACTCCTTGACTGTCTGGGATCATATCCTCTTGAGTTTCTCTAGATTTGAGTTGTAGAAGATTATTAGAAATACCAGAATTATTTTCTTGGTTTTTGGTTGTTGTTACAAAATGAGCTTTCTCTTTTGAGGTCTTCTTTTTCTTTTGCTTCTTCTTGATCACTCTGGTTTCTTCTTCTGATACCTGAGCTACAGAATCTTGATGTCCTTTACAGCCCAAAGTTCTCCTCTTGCAATGGTTTTCTTCTTGTAAGTGGTAGACAGGATTGGCAATTCTTTTCTCTGAAATCCCATCACTGCTGTCTTCACTGTCCACATCTATTATATAATCTAGGAGGTTTTTTCCCTTGATTGTATTGCTAACATTGTTCTTGACAAGACTCCTCCTCTTTTTTCTGTCAGACAATGTTATGTCCTGGGAAATGGTTTCTACATTTGGGATGATCAGTTTTTGAAACTCAGCTTCATTAACTTCACTGTGTAACATCAAAGAGGATGTGGGTTTGTGTTTCTTCTTTTTCTTCTTCTTCATCTTTTTAATACATTCATTACCATCTCTGTTGCTGTCAGGACTCTTCCTTTTGCTGGAGTGACTAAATGGAAAATTGGGTCCCTGCTGCTCTCTGGGTAGCCCTTTACTAAAAACTTCACAATTGCCATCTTCTTCACAAGGAAGTCTTTGCTCCCCTTTCTTCTTGACTATCTTGGATACTTCCTCATTTTTTGTTAAAAGTTCTAAATCTGAGCTGCTTTCTGTTATAATGAGAAGGTTTCCACCTGCTTTGTTCTTTTTATCAGAGTCCTTTTTTTTCTTTTTCTTCTTCTTTGTACCTTTGTGATATGTACCTTTTCCTTTTACCAGATCCTTCTTTTTCTTCACCTCAACTTTTGTTTGTAAATCAGAACAGTTATCACTGTCATTTTCATCATCGTCTATTACGATAATTTTATTATCCACAGAGGTATTAACCTTGTTCTTTCTCTGCATAGCTTCATCAGCCTTGTTCTTTTCTGCCTTTTTTATGGCCATTCTGGGAAAACACACATTCCACCATGAGATAAATGGAGAAGCATTTCATTCAAATGTATTCCATATAATAGGCTATAACCAACAGATGACTAAAAAGTAACTTACTTTGGTTTCTGTAAAAAGTCACTCACCTGCAACTGAATGACAAACAGAGAAGTACAATGTTACCATATCCCATATAAAATTTAGAGATGCAAATTCTCCACTATTACTGGGCGGTGTTGTAGATGTTACATGAACTTAATATAACAAGTAGTTACATGAACTTAATATAACTTAGTCTCAGCACACAGTATTTACATGGAGAAATGGTGACTTCAAGTACTTACATATAATGATGCAAATTCCATTACTTATTACTTTACTGACTCTATAACTTACTACCTTTAAGTCAAACATTTTTCCTATGGAGCTTAAAGAAGCATACATAGTTTACTCCTCCAGTGTCTCATACGTTATGGATGATAATCTCATGCAGATAACAGATAATCTGATAGATAATTAATAGCCCAGAGTCACACAATGGGCTTCATGGCACAAAGTCATCCAATGAATTTAAGGGTAGATGGTTACTGAACCCTTGTTTCTCCAGTCTGCAGAATCTAATGACTATATCACACTGGCACACTCCCAGACCTAACCACATTTTAACCAGTATGTCACAGCGATTCTTCAATCTGCACCCTACTTATAATTAGTACCATTCTTGACTAAGGTTTTTAAAGAAAAGTAACAAATCATTATAGCTCCCCCGCATTCATTTGATTCTGTGTAACTCAATATCCCTCATTAATTTGACCCAATTTCATCGTATTTCACCATGACAGTGACCAGTGATACGGCTCCTAATGGCTATGAGAAGGAGTATAGAAATGGGAGGAGCCTAAATATGGAAAAAGAGCCAGCAGCTGCTAGGAACAGGGGCCAGCATCACCGGACTGGCCTTGAGCTCACCAGAGTTTATGCCACCAGCAGGTCCCATTCTTTTTTGAGTGCCCAGTTCCATATACTGGGAGATTGTACTGCAGGAGACAGCAGAAATCTTCTCCTTGTTTTCAATACTTTTTGTCTAGGAGCACAAGGCACGTTACCTTTTTATTTTCCATTTTCCTTACTATATGGTTATATCTCTGTGTGATAAAGAACACCTATAGATACACACAAATATGAGAATACTTATGTGACTGAGCTGTACTGATTTTGAACCTGAATGTGGCTGAATATTTTTGCATGGCTGTGTGGTGTAGTGGTTTGAACATTTGACCCTTGAGAACAAGTTTCAATTCCCCACTCGGCCATGGAAACCCACTGGGTGAGCTTGGGTACATCATGCACTCTCAGCCCTAGAAAATCCTATCATAGGTTTGCCTTAGGGTAGTCATAAGTTGGAAATGACTTGGATGCACAGAACAATTAATGTGTGCAAAAAAACCAAAAAACTTCCTGACTCACACAGATCTGGAATAAGGACAAATCTATGGTACTGAGGCAGTTGGAAAACAGTACAGCAAAAGATAGGAAACACAAATAGAGGCATTACAATTTAAGCTAGTTTTCAACCAAATCTCCCAAAAGATAGTGATTTGGGGTCTGAGTACTTCATTGTTTCTGGAAAGATGTTCAGAGGAGGATTCTTTTGTTTCAGATACACGTTGTATCTACCCACTTTTTTATTTTAACTGACTCATTATTATGGGTAAGTCTCAATTATAACAGCAGTAATTGCACCTTTACCAAGTAACAAAGCAAACAAACATTCTTCCTTGTGACTACATAGCATGTTTGCTTTGTAGAGCAGAGTCTTACCAAAGATGTAAATATAGGAATAACATACAGCTGCCTGATTTCAACAGCAGTATTCCTCCTTCCCAGAAAAAGATCCTTGGCATTCAGCTTCTACTGGTAACCTAGAACTAGGAAATGTTATCTCATGAGTTCTTGTAAGACTGGCCTGATAAGATCTCAACTTAAGATCACAGATCACATTGTGGGAAAGAGGACACCGGACTAGATAAGCCTTTGGTTTAATCGCAGAGGTTGCTTCTGATGTTCTTAGAAACTCTCCTCCGGCCTTTGTAGCTGCAAAGAGAATACCTCATTAAAGAAGAGTTCACTTCCATCACTGGTACTGCCTATACAGACAGTATGAAGAACTCGGTTGGATCCAAAGGTTCTCTTCTTCCAAGAGGAAGTCTTCTTCCAAGGGGAAAAATTTAAAACATAGAAGGAAAACCTCCAGATACAATCCATTATGTATCCATTTTCCACTTGCATAACTCCTGTCCCCTTTTTATTCTCACAACAATCCTGTGAGGTAAGCCAGCCTGATAGCAACTTGGGCCAAGATCAACCATACTGTTATGGTTGTGAACTGGGACTATGAACATGGCTCTCCAATTTAAGTCTGACGCTCTAGGATTACCGCAGTACATTGGTGCTTGCTGCAGTACTCAAGACACGATTTCAAGGCACAGGCTGTGCTGGACTCTTCCCTACTATCTCATTACCACTTTTCATGGAATCACAGAATTAAAGTTGGAAGGAACTCAAAGATTCATGTAATTCAATGTACCGCCAGTTCAGGAATCCACAACTAAAACATTCCTGACAGATGGCCACTGAATTTCTGTTTAAAAACCTACAATGAAGGATAGCCCTCTTATCCTAAGAGCTGCTGCTGTCATTTCAGTCCCCAGTATTCCTGACTGCTGGCCAAAGTGGCAGGGGCTGCTAGGAACTGAAGTCCAAAACACCTGGAGGACCAATGTTTGGGAACCACTACCCTAGATTAACAGGAAGACTTCCTGAAAAACACAGACTATGACTTTGGAGTTATGGCTGGAGGGTTGAGAAATCACTCAAAACTATACATTCACATCTTATACAAACCTATTTCTCTGTTGTGCCAATTAATGTCAGGGGCATGAATTTTTACACCCCTGGTTTGTCTACTGATGATTTACTAAAACTCCTCCCAGAGTCACTTACAAAGATAAATCAGTTGCCTGCGTTATGCCCTTTTTCAAACATGCTATGACATTTTCAGGGATACCTAGTTTATGTTTTGTTAAGTTCTGTTTAGGCCACCTTTTGGCTAAGATCAAGTGTAGGTGCTGAATTGTTAACGTGGACCTACAGGTTTGCAAAGGTATGCATTTTGTTACTTTTTATTCCACTTTTCCTCAAAGGAGCTGAGGGTGAAATAAGCTGCTCTCCCCTTATCCTTTTTATCCCAACAACAACCTTGCAAAATCAGTGGCAAGATGGTGTCTGGCGCAAGGAAGAACTTTCAGTGGTCAGAGCTGTCTGGCAGTGGAATATGCAGCCTCGGAGTGTGGTGGAGTCTCCTTTTTTTGGAGGTTTTTAAGCAGAGGCTGGATGGTCCTGTGATGGGAATGCTTTGATGGGTGTTCCTGCATAGCAGAGGGTTGGCTGGGATGGCCCCTGTGGTCTCTTCCAACTCTATGATTCTGCAATTAAACATTTTGTGCTTCAGTGGAGATGTGAAGGTGCCATCCCTCTGACCCTCCTCTGATCTTCTAGCCCGGGGTGGGGAAACACATGGCCACCCAGATGGTGGTGTTCAGTCCTAGCTGAAAGAATAAGCATAAGAGGAGCTGCAGTTCAGCAGCATCTGAAGGCAGAAATACCCCATCTCTCCTCCAGCTATAACATCCCCCCTTTTCTCTGGCCATTTCCACCCTATACTGTTACAGTGCCATTATTCCACTTTCACCATCCTATGGAATTCTGGCGTTTGCACTCCAGGGAGAGGCCTTTATAATTCTCAGCCAGAGAGCTCTTGGGCCTCAGTAAACTACAAATCCCAGAACTCCACAGGATGCGGAAAGTGGAATAATGGCACTATAACAGGGTAGTGCGCCCATGGCCTCTGCCTCATGCAGACTGCATAGATACGCTGGAAATCTACACACACACACACACACACACACACACACGTGATGGTGACGGTGCCACCCTGGCCCAAAGTTCCCTCCTGAGTTTTTCCTCTCCTAACCCAAGCCTTTTGTTTTCGTGCTGGATCCAGGAAATGTGGCTTCACCTTAGGGCCCCGCCGCACTACACTCTTCTAGTGCTGTTTTTCCACTTTCAACATCCTGAAGAAGTTGGGGAGTTGTAGTTTACTAAGGGCAAAGACCCTGAACTGCACGCCCGGGGAGGCCACAGGAGGTTGAAAGAGGAACAGCAGCCCTATAACAGACCCCCTCCCTTAAACTGCGAACCCCAGGATTCCAAGGGAGGTTGAAAGCGGAATCATAGCAGTATAACGCTCTAGTGCGGAAGCAGTCTCAGAGCTAAAACGCCCGCGAGGACGGGCGCAGCGGCCTTCGCCTCCCTGCCACAACCGCCCCACTGCGCCCGTCTCTACAGCCTCCAGGCGCCCGAGCAGCCTCCAGCACCAGCAGCTCTCCTCCAGGCATACAGTTTTATCTTTTTCCCCGTCTCCAGTACTCGAAATGGTTCCCTTTGTACCGGCTTGGGCGCAGCCCCTTCCCTCGCTCACCTCTCCTCAGCCGGGGAGAACCAAAACGCTCGCCTCTTCCCACCTCACGCGCCCCCCTCTCTGGGCGCCTCGCTTCCTCTGGAGCCACCGCCTTCCTCGGCCTGACCCGGAAAGGAAAAGGCCTCGCGGTTTGAGGTTGCCTAGCAACCCTCCCCGCCTTCATGGCCGCCGCCGCCGCCGAGGAGCCCCCGGCTTCAAACCTCTGGGACCAAATCTGCGCAGGTGGGAGCTCCCGGAGGGGCCCAAACGCCCTCCCGCATCACCGTCCCGCCAAAACTCAGCGCCTTTCTTGGTCTGAGGGGTGGCGGCGGTTCGAAAGTCAGGGAATGGGGGAGCATTTCAGCACTAGGCTGGTACAGTGCTATTGTTCCACTTTCAACATCCTATGGAATCCTGGGGTTTGCCCCTCCCTAAACTGCAAATTCTAGGACTCCATAGGATGCTGGAAGTGGAATAATAGCGCTACAACGGGCTAGTGCGGAAATGGCCCAGCTTTTTGCCCGGACAGTGGCCAAGCAGATGTGTTAGAAGCCCAAAAGCAGGCCATAAGGGCTACTACAGCAGCCTCCTGCTCTTCCTTAGTAGCAGCTGGTGTTGCAGTGATGATCCCTCTAACAGGAACTAGCCTACGGCCATGAGGACTGACAGCCACAGCCTCTGTGAATTTGCCTCATCACCTTCCAAAGTTTGTAGACAGCCCTAGTAAAAGCAGTATGTGAAACTCTGAACTCTTTGGGGAAAGGGTGGGATGAACAAGGTAGGGTTAGATTCAGAACTTATGGTTAAGTCCTAATTAATGGCATGACAACCAATAACTAACTTAAGTTCCATGGAGTTCAGTGAGACTGAATCTTGACTAGATCCGACCCATAATAAATGCACACGGTATTTCCGACTGAGATTATACCTTTGTTTCTTTTTTCAACCTTCCTTTCTTCACACTGGGGTCTTCCTCACACCCGTCAACAGTTCTTCTATCCTTATTTTTCCGCTTCTTCTTTAGGTGCTGCTTGCCACCGCTCTCACTGTTATCACTCACCCTGCACTCGTGGACTGCTGTGCATTTTTTTACTTTCTTCTTCCGTTTCCTCACTGCTGATGCATCTTCATTGTCTTCTAGAAGAGCTGCAGGATTGCTTACATCTTCTGTATGGAGAGTCTTCCTGCTAGTTACTCTGCGAGCTCCTTGACTGTCTGAGATCAAGCCCTCTCTCTAAACTGCAAACCCCAGGATTCCACAGGATGTTGAAAGTGGAATAATAGCACTATAACAGCCTAGTGCAGAAATAGCCAGGGTAGACTGGGTCTTTCTCATAATTTGAATTATGTTCCCATCTGCCCTATCTTACATGACTAAATTATCCAGGATGATGGGAGTTTCTGACCATTTAGAAAGCAACGCGGTAATCACGAGAAGTCAACATGGATTTCTCAAAAATAAGTCATGCCAGACTAATCTTATCTCTTTTTATGATAGAGTTACTAGCTTGATAGATGAAGGGAGTGCTGTGGATGTAGCATATCTCGAGTTCAGTAAGGCCTTTGACAAAGTTCTCCATGACATTCTTGCAACGAAGCTAGTAAAATGTGGGCTGGACAGGGCTACTGTTAGTTGGATTTGTAATTGGTTGACCGACCGAACCCAAAGGGTGATCACGAATGGCTGCTTTTCATCCTGGAGAGAAGTGACTAGTGGGGTGCCACAGGGTTCTGTCCTGGGCCCAGTGCTGTTCAATATTTTTATCAATGACTTGGAGGAAGGAATAGAGGGCATGCTCATCCAATTTGCAGATGATACCAAATTGGGAGGGGTTGCTAATACGCCAAAGGACAGGATCAAAATTCAAAATGACCTGGATAGATTGGAGAGCTGGTCCGAGGCTAACAAAATGAAATTCAACAGAGAGAAGTGTAAGGTCCTACACTTAGGTAGAAAAAATGGAATACAGAAATATAGGATGGGGGACACGTGGCTGGATAGCAGTACGTGTGAAAGGGATCTAGGAGTCTTCATAGACCACAAGCTGAACATGAGTCAGCAGTGTGATGCAGCAGCCAATAAAGCCAATGCAATTCTCGGCTGCATCAATAGGAGTATGCTTTGGTTAGACCCCATCTTGAATACTGTGTCCAGTTCTGGGCACCCCAATTCAAGAAGGATATTGAGAAGCTGGAACAAGTCCAGAGGAGGGCGACCAAAATGGTGAGAGGCCTGGAAGCCATGCCCTATGAGGGCAGACTTAGAGAGCTGGGTATGTTTAGTCTGCAGAAGAGAAGGCTAAGAGGGGACATGATAGCCATGTTTAAATATTTGAAGGAATGCCACGTAGAGGAAGGAGGGGGCTTGTTTTCTGCTGCTCCAGAGACTAGGACAAGGAGCAATGGATTCAAGCTGCAGGAAAGGAGATTCCACCTGAATCTCAGGAAGAACTTCTTGACAGTCAGGGCTGTCCGGCAGTGGAATATGCTGCCTCGGAGTGTAGTGTAGTCTCCTTCTCTGGAGGTTTTTAAGCAGAAGCTTGATGGTCATCTGTCGGGAGTGCTTTGAGGGTGTTCCTGCATGGCAGGGGGTTGGACTGGATGGCCTGTGTGGTCTCTTCCAACTCTAGATTTCTATGATTCTATGAGTTGGAGGACCATGAGTTAGGGGGAGTTCTAGAGGAGAAAGTGTTGGAGCCACTGAGGCCGTTCATAATCACAAGAACACTTGAAAACATTAAATACCAAAACACTAGTTTAAAACTGTCCACGCCATTCTTTAAAAATATAATGCTAAAACTATCTTCAAAGATACAATTACACCTCTGGACCGTCTTCACTGACACTCAGGACCTTTCCGTACCACACTGTTATAGCAGTATTGTTCCACTTTCAACACCCTGTGGAATTCTAGGGTATACTGAGGCGAAAGAGCTCTCTGGCTGAGAATTCTAAATGCCCCTCCCTAAACCGCAAATCCAAGGATTCCATAGGAGGTTGAAAGTGGAATAATAGCACTATAACAATGTAGGGCAGAAAGGCCATGAATGTGATAAGCTGGCCTCAGCTCAGCCTACCTTTCTGGGTTGTTCTGAAGATATTTTACCAATTGAGCCAGTCATTTTGAGGGAGCTGTTCGTGTTTACTTAAAAGTAATCTCCACTGAGTTTTATGAGACCTACTCCCAAGGAAGTCCAGATAGGAAGTAGTTTAAACCTTTTATTTGTTTTATTTCATGCTTATGTGATTGGCTGCCTTGATTAATAAGAACTATATTTATGTCTCTGATGAATTCTTCAGCAGATTTCAGAAGATGTAATTGTACAAATATTTTAAAAACAGCATGCACAATATTAATATTTTTGGTTGCAATTCTGAGTGCACTCAATTGGTAGTAAGTATCACAGAACCTGGTAAGACTTCTCGCAAGCTTTGTGTAAGGGTGCACTCTTAGGTTCTGAGTTAGTGTCGATTTTAGTGTTATGTGGTTGTTTTAGCACTGTTTGTGACTTGTGCTCACTCTGTTTTGCTTTGAGTTGTTTTGTTGGATTTTCTTAGTGTATCTACTTGTGCTGTATAGCTCTTGGTTTTAAAATCATTTTAAACAGCTTATTTGTCATCTGTAGAAGCCCATGTTAAGAGGTGATTCATAACTATAATAAATGAAGTGGAAGAAAACCCTCAGGCTAAAATTCTGAAGTACTGACTAGAGGGTTAAGTGTGATTGATCTCATTGGGTTTAACTTCTGAGTAAACACACTTAAGATTGTGTTTTGGCTGTTAGATCCAATTTTGTTGCTGCATATACAGATGACTAGAACCTGCATAGGGTAGTTGCTGTTGACTGCACAGTTTTGCTGAGGAAATAAGCTACAGACAGGATTGTGTGAAGAGATGGTGTGTGTGTGTGTGTGGAGAGAGAGAGAGATAGCAAGAGAGAGAGAGAGAGAAAGATAGCAAGAGGCATGAGAGCATGTGAACAATGGTGGAGCACGCAAGTGGGATATGTGGGGGGCAGGATTTCTGTGGCCCTCCAGATAGAGAAATCCCAGTCATACCAGTTTAGAACAATTTTTACAATTACAATTCCCATAAACTCCTTGCAAGACCATTTGGGGATTTGTAATCAAAATAGTGCTCAAAATTCTACAACAAAGACTTGGATCTGCAGAGGTTTCTAAATGGTGTGCCACAACACGTTAGTGTGTCGCCTGAAGTGTGTAGGTCTGTTGCCTACAATCTTGGAAATGTATGTTATTATTTATAAATCATATATTTTTAAAAATATTTGAAAGGTTTTCATGAGATATGTTGTGTCCCCATACACAATTTATGTATGTGTCTGTATCTCTTATAAGGGGTTAGTTTAACCTCCAGTTGGCTGGTAAAACCGAATTTCTGTGTTGCGAAATGATGCATGTCTAAAAAAGTGTGTCACCAACATAAAAAGTTTGGAAAGCTCTGATATATGGAGTGAGAAATGCCAGATGTCTAAGCTGAATTCAGGACAGGAAGAGGCACTAGCAATCATGTTGCAAAAATACATTGCATAATAGATCAGACCAAAGAATTTCAGAGGAAATTAGTCTGTGCTTTATAGATTATGGCAAAGCTCTTGATTGTGCAGACCATGGTGAACTGTGGAATGCTCTTAAAGAAATAGGTGTGCCACAACATTTGATTATCCTGAGGTGTAACATGTATTCAAGACAAGAGGCTACTGTAAGGACAGAATACGAGAAATGGAATGGCTTCTAACTGGTAAGGGGGTCAGGCAAGGCAACATTTTATCACCCTAACTGTTTAACTTGTATGCTGAACAGATCTTATGTAAAGCAACATTAGACTCGGAGGAAGGAGGCGTGAATGTTGGAGGAAGAAACATCAACAACTTAAGATATGCAGATGACAGTATGCTGCTTGCAGAAAATAGCATCATTTGCTCCAGGGTGGGCAACTGTGGCCTTCTAGGTCATGTAGGAGTGCAATTCCCCTTGGTCCTTGCTAGTATAACCAGTGGTGAGTGATTATGGGAGCTACAGCCACAGTTGTCCACTCTTGTCCTACTCATATGTGTTATCTGGGCACAGAGAAACTTCAAAATTGTTTTCCATTCCTTTTATCGTCAGAACAACCCTGCAAAGTAGGCTCGAAGATAGCAACTGGCCAAGAATGATCATTCAGGGAATTTTTGAGTTTCACTTCTCCTTGGGACACCCCTTTACAATTGCCGGTACAGTCATCCCTCCACATTCGCTAGGATTAGGGGCACAGGACTCCTGTGAAAGTGAAAAAACCGTGAATAACTCTAGGCCCTCCTAAACCATATTTAACACACAAAAAAGGTATAATCACCATGTTCAAGCCACTGTGGAATTCCTTTGAGGCATCGGGGTTCCTTCATAAGGCAGAAGTGGTGGGGCTCCTTGCCACCTCCATTGCTGCCCCGCACCATTTTTAATAGTGATTTACAAGCCTCCTTTGCAGTTTCCCAGTCTCACATGGCTTGCAGTCCCTATTAAAAATGGCATGGAGAGGCAACAGAGCTGACAGCAACTAATTTGTGAATAATCAAATCCGCAAAAGTGAAACCCGCAAATGTGGAGGCCTGACTGTGTTACATTAGCTTTAGCAGTAAGAGTGAGCCTGAACCATCTATTATCTTCTGAACTAAGCAGTAATTACCTTTGTTTTTATAGGGCACTAATCCTAGTCCTATGAGAATCTGGTTTAGCAGTTCTCACAGTAGGGAAAATGTCTTATTGGCTCATAAAGCATGGAGGCCTATGATGTTATTGCCACTGTGTTGCAGGCTTAATTAATACAAAATTAATAGAAATGACCATTCATTTATCATGATGTTTTCTCAGTCAAGAAGAAGTGGTCAGATATAAAAGATTCTTGCAATTCAACCTTTCATCCACTTTGGAAACCAAGCTCTGTAGATTTTAGAAAGCTACTAGTGAGACACAGTTTTGCAGTAAAGAATTCTTGCTTTCAGTGTTCTTGCTCCATTCCTTTCCTCTCTCCCCAGTAATCACATTCAGTATTCCCTGATCACTCACAGTTGTGGTTGTTGCTCACTGAGCTGGCCTTTTTAAAGAATTGATTCCCCTCCACCTTAATTTTTTTCCTATTTATGCAAGCTTTGAGTTCTTCTGTATGTGTCAATAGCACCCTTTTGTGTCAGTAGGCCTGTTTTATTGTTTTTTTAAATTAGTCATGA
This sequence comes from Ctenosaura bakeri, assembly GCA_948474755.1. Lineage (NCBI taxonomy): Eukaryota > Metazoa > Chordata > Lepidosauria > Squamata > Iguanidae > Ctenosaura > Ctenosaura bakeri. Next base: position 55,227 of record CAOLHI010003634.1, on the reverse strand, counting down.
TTGTATCTCAGTTTTCTCCAGTGATTTCAAGGCAGTGTGTGTGGCTTTTCTTTTGTCTGCTTTGTATTCTGAAATATCCTTTCAGATATTTAAAGATAGCTTTCATGTCACTTCTCCAAGCTGAACATATCCAGCTGCTTAAATCATTCCTCATGAGCCTTGGTTTTTAGACTTTGATAATCTTAGTTGGAGGGTGTCTCTGGACACCCTCCACCTTGTCAATATCCTTCTTGAGCTGTGGTGCCCAGGACTGGACACAGTATTCCAGGTATGGTCTGGTCAGAGCAGAACACAGTAGCACTAACTACTTCTCTCAACTGGGACAGAAAATTGCCTGCTGCCTCACACTGTTGACTCATGTTTAGCTTGTTGTCTATTGAGACCTCTAGATCCTTTTCACATGTACTGCTTTCAAGCCAGTGTCACCCATCCTATATTTGTGCACTTCATTTATCCTGCCTAGATGTGGTACCTTATATTTACCCCTCTTGAATTTCATTTTGCTACTCTTGACTTAGCTGTCCAAGCTGTCAAGGTCATTTTCAATTCTGAACATGTCCTGTCTCCCACAATTTTGCGTCATCCTCAAATTGTTCAGAATGCCTTTGATTCCATCATCTGAGTTATTTATAAAGATGAATATAATGCTAAAATTTTTTCTCCAGCTGTCTGTCCTTGTGGGTTGCCTATGCAGAGCCTTGGACCTGTGAACATTGTTCAAAATCCTTCCGCAGAAAAGGCTGTGGAATGGACCAAGGACTTTTTCCTAAAAGGGGTATTTTTAATTCTCTGTGTTCTACCCCCTTACTTCTTTGGGAATGAGGTCTTCAAACTGTGTGGCTGTAAAGAAATTGTTTGTGTTGAATGAAAGTGCTAAATCATTCTGAATGTCTGTTGCAAGATCAGTAAACAGTCAGGTACCTGCTATTGTATTAATGCTGCATCTTCCACCTTATCCTTATCCTGCATAGTAGTAAGTAAATGCAAATGTAACAAAACAGCAGCCATTCTCCAGAAATACTAATGTTTTTATTGTTTAATTTATATCCCACCTTTCACCCAGTATGGGACCTGACTTTGCTTCCAATAACCTTCTTTCAATGAAACCAAAACCTAGGTTCAGTATTGGAGCCACTGAAAATTATTGCCACTTGGAAAAGTGAGATATATGGATAACAATAAGACTTTTTAAGGGATGTATTTGGATCTCTGAAATGAACAATAAATATTTTTTCCATTTTTTCTTCTTCTTTTCTTAAAAAAAAAGAGTTTGAAGCAGAGCAACCAATCCATCCTGACAATTTAGAACAGAAAAAAGAACACGTTTGTGAGCAAAAGCAGGAGCCAGTGTTTATCATTCAGGTAAAATAAAATCTAGCCTGGAATACTTTGAACTGTTTAGGATAACACTTCCATCAAGTCTTCCCATTTATGGCCCTCCAATATTATGTGAATTTGCTTCCTTCCACTGTGTTCAGAGGCAATAACAAAACTTCTCCTTTCAGAGGCAGTAAAATCCATTGATTATTTGATTTATATTGAGGATAGGGACACTCTGAAGCCTGGAGAGCTGCATTGCTGTATTTCAGAGACCTCCAGAGCTCTTCTGAGGTGCATTCTGATGTCGTGGTCATGATTTTAAGCATTGGGAATAGATGTCACATCACTCCCAGTAGTTTTGGGGCCGTTTAGAGTGGAGATCCTTGCTGTTTTGGTCTGGGAGTGTTCCTGAAACAGCACGAAAACAACTTTGCCAAGCAGTTCCAGTAATTTTTGAATCTTTTAGCCATATCATTTTTGGGGAGTGTTGGGAGTTTTGAAGGGCTGGTGGGAGTTCAGAGAACTGCACTGAACTTCCCAAAGAGCTGACTTTATCCTAAGGACTGCACAATTCCCACTCCTGATTTATAGGCCATTTCTACACTAGACTATTATAGCGCTGTCGTTCCGCTTTCAACATCCTATAGAATCATGGGGTTTGCAGTTTCAGGAGGCGTTGGGCGGCCCCTCCCTTAACTGCAAACCTCAGAAACTCATTGTTGGATTACAAACCTCAGAAACATATTGTTGGATTACAGTCCCCAGTCATAATGACCATCAATATAGATGGCTTTAAAAAAGGAATTTTAAAAATTGTGCAGGACGGCACAGTCATTACCTATGGGTGACTGTGTAGTGTGCCCAGCTTCAGAGGCAGTGGTTCCATCCAGACAGATGGCTAAGCCAAAATTCTGGAGAATCCTGGTTTGATGAGGGAACTGTTTGCTCCCGCTTTATTTCTCTCCATTAGAGTAACTGGAAACCGGGAACAATTTGTTTATCCTGTTTTAACTGGTAATCCTAGTGTGTTGTGATCCTTACAAGCCACAGTTTGATGCTTGGGTTTGCATTTCACTTACAATTCCTGGCTTATTCAGGAGCAACAAGCCAGGATTCTGGTTTTAAAGAGGCAAACTGTAGCGGTGGGGTAATTCTGTGCTCCTTTGTGGCCTTTCTAGAGGTGTCTATTTGACTGACATGCACAACAGGATGATGGATGGAGTGGTCTTCCAGGTGTTTTGGACTTCAACTCTCTGAAGTCCCAGCTGCCTTGGCCAATGTTCAGTGAATCTGAGAGTTGAAGGCCAAAACACCTGGAAGACCAGAGTTTGTGAAACACTGCTTTAGAGTAACAATACCCAGAACTGTTCAGCCAGCATGGCCACTACTGGATGAGTAATTCTGGGAGCTGTAGTCCTCAAAGTGAGGACTACAATCACAGACCTCTGAAGTTTCGGAAATGAGATCTGCAAAGTCTTTCTTCATTTTGCAGATAGATCTCACTTCTGAAACTGCAGAAGTGTGTGACTCTAACATTAAGCTGCAGGTGATGTTCAACTCTGTGGTATTCTTTGCTCTGCCTGCTGGCTTCATTGTTAGAAATCAGTGTAATATTGAAATATGCATGAATTTTATTCTCTGTGTTCTTGCATATTTCAGGAATACTTCTTGATTAAAAGGATAAACACAGCAGGCAGGCAGGCCAGAAAGATGATAATCCAGTCTCTCCAGTTATGTTTATTTATCTCCTCTGAATACCTGCCACTGCAGATACTGACAGCGACTGGAAATCCTTGTGTAGTGAAACAGCAGAACACACAAATACCTTTAGCACCTCAGTCTACTGGATGTGTCTGTTGCCAGTGAAAACTGAATTGGAAATAATATGCTCTGTACTGATGCAATAATCTGTGTGGCAACTAGATCAAGAGTGGAGAACCTGTGGTCTTTTGGGTATTGTAGAACTCCAGTTCTCATCAACCCTTACTACTTGGTCATTGGTGACACATAATTAGAATAATAGTTCACCAACATCTGGAGGACTGAAGTCTCCCAATCCCTAGCCTAGAGGAGCTCTGCTGTTCATAAAGATATTTCCCTTTCAAAACAAAATGGCTTCTGCTATTGAGGGAAAGTCTACAGTCACATAGCTACCTCTACCTTTTCATAGTATTAGGGATCTTGGAGGTCACCTAAGCAGATAAGAGAGCCTGTTTGTGCAGGAGGTCTGCATAAAAATTGGAATAGAGGTATAGTAGTAAATTTTGACAGATGGGAATTCCTTTGGACACTACCCATAGTCTTCTCCTCAAGAAGAAGTTGTTATGCTTTGAGGAGTATGTGTGTTCACATGCACAAACATTTTGCATTGCTTTTATACTCGAAAGAATTAATACACTGGTATTTATGTCATTAAGGTTCCTGGGGAACCTGGAGCATCTCCAGTTTTGAATGGAGATCAGAGCAAATCGGCCACTACTGATGAATCAGTTCCTCGGAAGACACCTTCTGTCCTTTCCCTGCCACCAGCTCCTGAGCTACCTGATCTAAAGACATGTAAGCTGGAGTGTAACTTGCTTTCTTTAATTGTTTTTTCCCTTCGTCAACTCCTCCTCCTCCTCCTCCCTCTTCTTTTACAGAGAAAGGAAGCAAAACCAGCCATGTTCAACCAGGTGTATTGCCAACCATGCATTTTCTTTGAAGGCTGAGTGTACAGGGTTCCTGTATCAAAGCAGCAGTTGAATACGTTTATGGAACTCCTTTCCCCTGAAGATTGTCCACAATCATAGCTTGAGCTTATTTGGCTGTGTTTAGTCAGCAGTATGGGGAAGACATAAGATGCACCATCACTCAGTGGTAGAGCACATCGTTTTGTCATGGATGATCTCATGTTCTGTGCCTATAAATCAGGTAGAATATGATGGGGAAGACCTATACCCATTGGTTACGATACTAAACTTTGAAATACAAGTGTTCATTAAAAAAACAACAACTCCAAAAAGGTCTAAACTGGGGAAATTGTGGTTTACTTCCAAACCAGAATTGGAAATCATGGTTTGAACTCAGGCCATTTCCACATTACACTGTTATACTGCTATTATTCCACTTCCAACATCCTGTGGAATTCTGGGGTTTGTAGTTCATGAGGCCCAAGAGCTTTCTGGTTGAAGATTCTAAAGGCCCCTCCCTAAACTGCAACCCCAGGATTCCATGGGATGTTTGAAGTGGAATAATAGCACTGTAACAGTGTAGGGTGGAAATGGCCTCAATTTTGAATTAGTTCTGATTAGAAGGGAACCTGCGGCCAGAGCTTGGAAATGTTACTTTTTTGGATGATAAATCCTAGAACTTCTGGCCAGTGGCTCTGCTGGCTGGGAGATTCTAGGACTTAGGCCATTTCTGCACTACATTCTTATAGCATGATTATTCCACTTTCAACATCCTATGGAATCCTGGGGTTTGCAGTTTCAGGAGGGGCCACGTGGCCCCTCCCGAAACTGCAAACCCCAGGATTCCATAGGATGTTGAAAGTGGAATAATCACGCTATAAGCGTGTAGTGCGGAAATGGGCTTAGAAACCAAAAAGTTGTATTTGCTAGCATCTGCCTACTGTTGAAATGTGACAACAAACAATAGTTTACCAAAGCCAGGGAGGGAACTGGGGGAGATGAAAGGAAGAAAAGGGGAGATTGCAAACCCATGGCCATTTCATATTGGTTTGGTTATTATGTTTGAACAGTACCAGTATCACTGCATTGAAATGAAGCCTTTTAACTGAAAACAGAAACCTTGTTTGTCCAGGTTCTCCGAGAGAATTCTTAGAACACTACATATTTCCTGTGCTTCTTCCAGGGATGGCAGAATTACTACTTCAGGCTAAGAAGGAGAAATGTTTTGAGGTCAGTTTTTTGTGTTTCATTTGTTTTCAGAAAGATATGTCCTTATTTGAAGTATATATCGGCACTATTGTTACTGGCTAGGGATGATAGTAGCTGTAGTCAAACAACATCTGGAGGGCAAAAATTGCCTGCCCCAGTTTAAACCATTTTTACTCTTCCTCCATAGCTGAAAAATCTAAAAAAGAAAAAGGCTTGTATATACTAGCAGTGTAAGAATCTTTGCCCGCTGGTTTAAAATCTAAAAGAAATTACACTAAGAAAAAGGGAATCAGAGGAGGTAAAAGAAGCAGGATCAGACCAAATGAGTTTGTTGACTTCTTGTCATTTATAATTCTCTAGGACAGAAATGATTCAGGTGGTCTGATGAAATGACTGCTTGGGAAGTGACTCCTGGGAACAGACAAAACAGCTGCTGTCTCAGCAGAAGTAACTTTGAGTTGCAGAAAACAGCCCAATCTAGTGTCTCAGAGGAGGTGGTTTTGTATACCTGGAAAACTGCAAAGGATTCCTAAATCTCAGGGCTCAGCTTCATTCCCCTGGTCCTCTGAGGGAGGAGGAATCTCATGCAAAGCATGGCTATGTAAAACATGTCTGTGTGTTTTCGTCATTTGTAAGATCTGGTGCTTTTTGTAGGAATGCAGTAATCTGTGTAACTGTGCTCATTGCTTAATGTAGCATGCTTAATGGCATTGCCCAGGGCTGCCTCTTATTGCATCCCCCCCCCCGAATGTCACCAGAGCCAGCCCCTGGTAATATCACAAAGGGTCCTCCTAAGGTTTTAGGTTTTGGCATTCAAATCCCAAATCCTGGGCTAGTCCTGATATGATAATTGTACAGGGGAATTGTTCACAGAAGAATTTCTTTCTGATGCTGGACATGGAATGAGAAACCAGATAGGGCTCTTCCTACTCTAGCAAAGCAGTCTTTGTGACCATGGAGGTCTGGGATATGTAGAGTACTTTTCACATTCTGCCAGTTAGAATTTTGTGCAAGTGCCCCGCCCTGTGTGAGGTTCGAAATTTTTCTTTTAAAAAATGTGTCCCCCACCCCATCTTGCCCAGTGAAATATTTTAAGAAGTGCATATGCAGCTGTGGTATTCTTCCTAGCATACCTCATTAGTGGGTTGAAAATATGGATCCCCTACAGGTTTAATGATGGGTTTAACAGAAGCTAACCTTATTAAGTCTTCATTTCTATTGTATTTCTTCTTTGTTTTCTGACTGGCTTATCATCGTTAAGATGTAGCTATTAATGGGAGGTTAATCTCCAGCTGTTAAAAAAACCACAATTCTTTTAAAGCCACAGTAATCAGAGTATTTGGGATGCTTTGCATTTGAAATGCATTTCAGAATGACACATATATTTTAATAACTAATACAGAAACCTAAGATGGCTGTTGTGTGTGTTTTGCAAAATGGATCTCTATTGTATTATGTAGCAATATAAAAATTATTTTTTGTGATATGCAATGGGTTCCTGTTTGCTCTCTGCTTCTATTTTAAAACCCATATATTTTGCCTTCCTGTTTTAGAAGTCCTCGAAGTGAGTAACAAGAATAATATACAAAATATACTGAAAGCCAACTAGTGACAATTACTGAAATACCAAACGGATAGCTGCAAACAATTGTGTGTGTGTGTGTGAGAGACCACCTAGGAACAAGACCCGCATAGCAAATGAAGAACATAGCAGATTCAAACCAAGTGACTATGTTGTTGTTGTGTGCCTTCAAGTCATTTCTGACTTATGGTGGCAAACCTGTTGTGGGGTTTTCGGGGGGGGGTGAGCGTGTGTGACATCCCCAAGGTCACCCAGTGGATTTCTTGGCTGAGTGGGAGATCCGGGGTCATACTCCAGTGCTCAAACTGTTATGCCATGCTGGCTTTCTATACCTTGAAGGCTGTCTTGATTGACTATACCTCCCTATGAAAATAATGGAGTCACTATAAGTTGACAGCTACTTGAAGTCATGGATGTGTGCATGCACATGTGCACGCACACACACATCCTGAGATGATTCCTTGTCAAAAAGATCTTTCTATAGCATTGGAAATTAAGCAGTTAAAAATCCAGTGGAAGCAAATTCCAAACGTGCTCTGCAGTGCAGTCCTGGCCTAAGAGAAGTGGGGAAATGTAGATGCCTGAAGGAAAACTGCAGATGGTATCCTGCACACCTCCCAGCCTAGGTACATAGTACCCAAAGCCAGACAAGTTATTTTGGTATAATAGGCAGAAAATCCCGTAAAGCCCTCTCCCCATCACTGACAGTAAAATTACAATAACAACGAAAGTAAGTATTTTCCAAGTGGTAGCTGTCTTAGCCTGTTGGAGCAAGAACGACCGAGTCATGTGGAATCTTTAAGATTAACAGATTTATTATAGGATGAGCTTTTGCAGACTATAGCCTACTTCCTCAGATGCATGGAGGACATTCTAGAAGCAGCATTTCTGGGTGAAGAAATCTTTAGTCCAAAACAGTTGTTTTCTGAGCTTTGGTGTGTGGTTTACATCCCATGGTTTACAGAAGGATGTTGACAGTGAGATTAGAGTAGCTATAAACATAGAAAATACTTATAATGACTATTTCTCTATTACTTTATTATTTCATTGAATTTATATCCCACTGTTCTCCCAAGATAGGATCATTAATACTGACTGTTCAGAAAACTGATGATGGTAACACCAGCATTCTGGCTCTGGGTAGACCAATAAAAAATATATATATCATGCTAAGAATCTATGCAGTACTTTGCCTAATGACAGGGCCAGTATTTCTGTTGTTACCAAAAGGACTCTGATCTGTGTACCCACCTGTCTTGATACGAATGACAATATTTAGTTTTTGGTGCCCAGAGCAGGAGTTTGGAGGAAAACTTGGACAGTTCATATGGAAGAACACAGTCCTCAAGTTCTTCTGGTCCCAGATGGTTCTTGTTTCCAGTGGCTCAGTATATTTTTTTAAATATTTTTTATTAATTTTGAACAAGACAAACAATCCAAGCAAACATATAAAAATCAGGTGAAAGGAATAAATGATTACAAAGTTGCTAAATCATAATAATAAAGATAAACGTAAAAAAGAACTTATAACTAAGAACCAACCCATAACCAATACCATTTGTCTTCTTCAATACCATAGTATTTCATATCTTATCAATATTTCCTTTATCTTTTCCTTTCACTGATCCCTTCCCTACCCCCAATTTCAAAACCTCAAGAAGTAAGTGCTGGTGGCTCAGTATTAATGGGCACATGTTATGCTTAATCACATGGTTTGTCTTCAGAAATAGTCAGTATGCTGCCCTCAAATTTGAATTGGGACCTGGTGCCTTTGAGGAGTGGTAACGTTTTTGAAAATCTAACTATTTGCAGGTTTACCTGAGGTAGTCCTGATAAACTAATAGTCTGATTTGGATTAGGACAGCTTTCTGTACTCTCTAAGTTATAGATAGCAACATGACTTCACTTATGATGGAAAAAAAGTCATATTCAACTGAAAATTATTCCCCTCCTGCACAGTTTTTATTCCCCTGTTGCACAGTTCTTATTGATCTTCGTCCATAATGGTCTACTTGTGATTAACTCCATAGTGGTCTACTTGTGGTTATCTGAGGCCCTTTCTGCATGGCATTTGCCATGTGAAAGTGCCCCTCAAGCATTGCGCGATTGTGAGGAGCGATCTGTGCGACGCTCCAGGGTAGGGCAGGCACTGATCACGCATCTTTTCATTTTTGGCTAGAAGCCAAAAATGGTGCATGATCGCACATTGCTCCCAGGCCCCATGTGCACTTACCTGGTGTGCGGAGCCTCTGGAGCCATACTGGTTGCGCTTCCTGCCTGAGTTTCCCAGGCTGTGCTGTGGAAGGAAGAGGTGGGGCTCTTGCGCAAGCAGGCAGCTTGTGCGGAGTTGAAGGAACCTGGATGCGAGAGCCTCTCGCTGGAGGTTGCTCGCGTGATCCCCACACCCCTGTGCTGGAAGAAGGTAAGGTGCAGAAAATGCCTGATAGATATTTAGAGGTTTACAAGTACAGTTCACAAAGGGAAGAAAATCAGAACTGTGACTGTCTGTGACCTTCTTAATTTTATATTGGATGAGGAGTAATTCTTTAAGATACTAGCATAATTTCTGCATTGTGTTGCATAAAACAAATGTAAAAAAAGAATGGAAAATGATTCTTATTGTGCAACTAGTTTAAAACACATCTGCTCACTAACAATACACATTGTATAGAGGTTTCCTGTGCATATCCGGATTTGCTCAGTATAACAACAGCTGTGCCAATGTCTCTGAATTGTTTCTTATGTTTCCAGTGTTCAGACATGAGTGTCGTTGCTAACATTGCCTAAATCAGAGCTACTGCAAATGGTGGTCTGTGGACTGGTGCCAATCTATAAGCCAATCTGTAGCAATTACTGTATATATTCATGTATAAGTCTAGAAATTTTAGTCAAATCAATCCAAATAAACTGGGTTGATTTCTCCACGGTGTAAGTACTAAAAGTACTAAAAAATTTGGTCAAAAAATTGACTCAAAAAACATGGGTTGACTTATCTATCTGTGGGTCAATATAAATACTGTTAATTCTTATCAAAAAAGGATTCCCTAAGTAGAAAAGTGAAAGGTGAGAGCTTAGTCCATCCTAGGAAAACCTAAAAGAAGCATTGACTCCCTCTACTCTCTCTACTGTGGCATTGCTTCTGGCCTTTTTGAATGCCTGGGCAGGAAAATTGCGGTGACGGCTCTTTGGTGCTTCCTCTCAAAAGAGCACCAAGAAAGTAGAGAGAGTCAATGCTTCTTTTAGGTTCTCCAGGGACAGACTGGGACCATTTCCACACTAGACTGTTATAGCACTATTATGCCACTTTCAACATCCTATGGAATCCTGGAGTTTGCAGTTTAGGGAGGGGCCTTTGAGCCCTCACCTTCACCACTCCAGCCAGAGAAGGGGATAGTTCTTTTTTGGTAAGAGTTAATACTATACCTTAGCTTTCATCAGAAAGAAAGAAAGAATGCACGAATGACAGAAGAACCGTCTCCTTCTGTGACTAGAGTGTGGACATGTCTTTTCGAATGCCTGAGTGAAAAAACGGAGGCAGTGGTGGCTCGGATGGTTGGCCTCCTGAGATGGCACTGGCACTGGCACTTTCCCTTCTCTGCAGAATGACTCTTAACTTATCCATGGGTCATATCAAAATCCATAAGTTTGCCTCCCAAACCTGCCTTTGTCTTATACTTGAACTTGACTTTTACATAAATATATATGGTATCCATGAAAGAAAGAAATTGTTGTAAACAATGGGCATAAATATGGTGTGTGGTAGGGAAAAATTCTGCCAGTCCACCACATCAGAGAGCTTAAGGGACACTGTTCTAAATGGCACCATTCATCCGCAAGAGAGAGGTATGAGCTGGCTGGGGGTGGTGAAAAACAACACTTTATGTTGCAACATTTTGTTGCAGACTTGTATGTCTTTTTATTTTGAAAAAACGTTACTAGGTACGCAAGATCTGGATTGGTACTATGGTGTGGACGAAGAGAAGTTAAGCTACTCCCACTTTTTTGCTGGAAATTCCTCTCCCCCCTCCGCCAGCTACAATTAACTATGATTGGGAAAAAATATATCTGCAGCCATTCCATCAGGCTGCACTAGAGACAGATAGGAAATGAGGGGATTCTGTTAGCTCTGCTGAAAAACCAGTTTCATCAGCCTCCTCCCTTCCCTGAAATGTTTGCCATTGGTCATTGTACAAACTTCTATTCAATTAGTTCCCAAGATTTCTTTTTCCCCTCATGCCTTCCTATCATCTTTTCTTTTTGTGTCTCGTGTCTTTTAGATTATAAGCTTTCAGGAAAAGATTGTCTTTTTTTTATTGATCATAGATGAGCCTTTCTAATAACCTGATGAGTATAACAGATCTTTAAATAAGCAAACAAATATCTATGCTCCATATAATTTTCTTTTTGAATGGAGAACTGAAAGGGGAGTCTTAGAAAGCCCTGCAGAAGCATACCTTAACATCAGCCTTTCTACAGGCTGTAGCTGAACAAGAGAGAAACAGCATGACCCATTCTACTGGCTCAGCTGAAATTCCAGCTGCTGTTTGATTTCTTCTTTAAGTTTCTCAGTTTAACCTAGTCATTTTAACAGTGGTGGGCCATGCATGGCCTATAGGTCACTTGTGACCTCCTTTCAAACCATCTTGCTGAAGTTTAGTGGGGAAGTGAGAGAAAAAAAAAACTTTTAAGCAAAAAATTTAAAGTTTTTAAAAAATTGTTTGCCACTGAGTTCCAGTGGCAGACCCAGAAAACCCCTGAAAAACAAAGCTTCTTGTGTGTTCTAAGTGTTTCTTCTGAATTTGCCACCAAACTTTTGTGATGGAGGGTATGTGGAAAGATTGTGGTCCATGCCAAATCTTGGGAAATGGAGGTGCTGTCCATATCCATCACAGTCCTATTGTGAGAACTTTTGTCATTTTAAGTGAGGAATCTGTGGACCTCAAGGTGTTGGTAAGCTGTAGTCCCCATCATTCCTCACCTTTGACTGTGTTAGCTAGGGGTGACAGAAGGTGCAATCCAGCAATTTCTGGAGAGTCACATAGTCTATTTGTTTTCTTTTGCCCTCCTTGTCCCTTTTGTGTGTCTGCCACAGCTTGCCTGGTCATAAGCTTATGTGCAGGGATTTTCCCATTTGCTATTGATCTTCTCTAAGTTATTCTATAAGCCTTTTTTCATTGTAGAGCCCTATAAAAATATTTAAAACAAAAAAGGAATAAATTAGATTTTAAGTTCAGTTTCACTACAGAAGTCCTGTGGTTAGTATCCCTGTTCTTATTACTTTTGAAGAGAAGGATGAGCAAAGTTCTAAAATATGACATTGTATGCAATTTCCATGGTAAATGTTAAGAACTGACTTGGGAGGGGAAGGAGGGAAAGCTTCTAAGTGTCTAGATTATTACTTTGGCTTAAAATAGCCACAGTATTAAAAGACTTGGTGAGATTTTGCTCACACTGACTATTGCATAATCCAGCAGGAAATTCCTCTGTAGAAACCTGATTGAAACAAACATCAGATATGGAAGAGCTGAGTTGCTTTGTTGAATGTGGCACCTTAACTTAGTGGAGTGGGCAGATTTCATCCTTGGGGGATCAGTTCTGCTTTTTATTGGATCTCGGAGATCTAGCAGGCAGAGCAAGGTCTGAGAAATACACATTAAGTTAAAATGACACTCTGTGTTAAATCTGTATCATGCAGCTAGACATTGGCTTCACTTCTACTCTGAATTAAGCATGTGGGGGCCTGAACTAAGTCAAGTCTATTGTGCTTGGGGCAAAAGGTTTAATTTTTTTCTTTCCCAGCTACTTTTTATTATCCTCACCTTGTGCAAACTGCAAAAAGAGGGAGAGGGACTTTACTAGCACCCATAGTGATGTCTTCTTTTTTTTTTAGGTCCCAAATGGAGGAAGACCAACTTAGGGAAGTGGGGAGTGGTGGAGAACATTTAAGCCTGTGTATAGTGGACCTAATTTGGATCAGATCCATGCTGATCAAGGTCACTTATTTCACAGAATAAAAGTTGAAGTGTTTTGCTGCATGCTGTGCTGTGTTGTTTAGCCTTATAATGAATTAATTCTAAACCCAGAAATTTATTTTTGGGAATCAGAACTGAACAGAATTTACAATCCTTTAGCACAGATATCCACCCCAGGTTCCCCTAGCCCCAGCCTTCTTCATTTCAGCAATATAATTTAGCAGAGGTGGACTGGAGGGAGATGAAAACAGCAAGAACTGGTTTTTTAATATGGATCAACACAGCTTCCAGCTTTTTGGCTGTCTGTTTGGGGTGTGTTTGTAGGGACTGTTTTGATGAAGGCTTACACTTCAAAATACACTAAAATGAGTCCCCAGAGGGACTACTTCTGATTGTGCATTCATAGCAATAGGACATAAGAGGGGGTAGCAGGCAGCTGAAACAAGATGTTACAACATATCCCCACCTTCTGAAAGAAGAGCTTTTGTCCAGAGTTCCACCAAATTCCCAGTTCCGGGACTTTGTTTAACTTCCACCTGCCCCTGTTTCCCATTTTTCTTTTCTAGTTGGTACTCAACATTCAGTGCATCTTTGGGGGGGGTGCCCCTTCAAGGCCTTTTGAAAAGATTTTTTGTTTTTGTTTTTTTGTTTTGAGGGAAGGGACTTTTTCTGGAAATTTGCCATTTCCATCAGGTACATTGATATGTTTCCATTACTGTCAACGCTCACTACTAGAATTTGTGAATTTGGGATTCGATGGGCTAACTGTGATTCTGTGTTGTTTTTATCCGTTTAGCACTGGGACCAATCTTGATTATATTTTTAGAAAAGAAGGGTAGAAATGACAGCAAACGGCATCCATATAAAAATAAACCATGAACAATACAATCGTGAAACTGCTTAACTCCAAGTGGCCAGTCTGACCTCCCCAGGGTGTTGCTCTTGAGTAGCAGTTACTCATGATCACAAGCGTAGAGTAGAACTCAGCAGGCTTTCTTACATTAACTCCATTAATCCCCTCAATCCAAACAACCTGTTCTTGGAAGCTGTAATCCCAGGAAAGGATTTGCTTCAGCTTCTGTGTAATAAATATCAAGAGAATAACTTAAGCGAGCACATTTTTGTTACAGATACAGGGATCTCTACTAGAAGTATCTTCCTATGGGAATCCTCCTGCTTCCTCAAGGGTGGCATATGACCTGTTTTGTAGAGAACAGCCCTCTGTTTGAAGTTATCATCTATTTTGGGGAAGGAACTTACAGAAGAACTTCTTTTGTAAATCTGTAAGTCTGTTCTTCTGTTCTGGCCCATGGCTTCAGCTACTGATCTTCCTCTCCCAAGCTTATAAGATGGGACAGGGGAGAAAAATTTCAATCTGTTATTTTCATGTAGTGATTGTAGAGGTTTAAAAACAAAGAATTAGGATAAAGAAGCAGTGCTGAAAATGACCTGTCAGTAATGAGCACCTGAAAAATAGAATGAGCAAGCATGCAGATCACAGAGCAAATATTTCTGCATTTGGCTTCTGCGTACAGTGAATGAAATGCTATCCTCTTTGTTAGTGATATATTTTTTCATTTTCCCTGATGCTTAAATGGCCGCGTGACACACAAACTGTTTGCGGTAGATTTTAAGGTGTTTCTAAAGTCTGAAGGGTGTTTTGGGCAGTGGTATAATCCCCTTGAATTGGAAATTTGGATCGAGACCTTACATCAATGAAACAGAGTGTACTGCTTTGCCCATGAAGTTCCATGACTTCTTCCTGCCCTGGCAGCTTTCAGCCCCTTGGAGACTAGACCAGAAACCTCTTCATCATCAAAATCACCTCCCTACTTTGTCCTCTCCCTGCCAGTAAGGAACAGGAGGGAAGGGTGCTCCTGGCCCTTGGAAGCTTCCAGACTGTGACATTGTTTCCTGCATCTCATCCAAAAAAGGACAAAGGCACGTTACATTTACATATGTGTATGTCACTAACAGGATTCCAGGCATTCTCTGCTTCAATTGTTTAAATTCAATAGGGTGCAGGAGGAGGAGGAAGTAGGGTGCATGAAGCTTGTTATTGAGCCATTTGTCTATTAGAGGTTGATTATGGGGTTTTGTTTGGGACTACACATCCCAGAGCTGGGGTTTCTGGGCATTAAAGTCTAAAATATATCTTTGACAGTGGAACGGACAAACCCCATGTTTATGAAGCCTTCCACTGTTACTTTTCATGCATTTTTGTGCAATTTTCACCCTAAAACAGTGCCCAGAGACCCCTTTCAAAGGCTCAGAAACTACTGAAAATGCCCTCCTGCTCCTCAAAATATCCATCCCCCCTGAAAATGTCTCTTTCTTCTGTGTGGTCTCTATGACTCAGGCAAATAGGTTAACTGCACCTGCTCAGTGCATCCTTCAGAAACTTCTAGAGCTGTTATGCAAGCATTTGGGCAATAGCTCCTCCTCCACTGGTGCCATATGACCAGCTATGTTCCTGCTCAAACTTTTGTCTGCTGCAACAGCAGCATTGAAAAAAAATGTTTCTCTGTGCATTTTGGCTTCAGCAATTCTTTAGGCTTTGACTCGGACTACTCACTCTTTTTGGCTTTCTTCTGCAATTTGGCTCAGTAACTTCATTCACCCGGTTTGACTTGGGGTGTTTCTTGGCTTCTCTCTCGGTTTACCCTCTTGTGGCTGTCCTGTCTACCTCTGTGTTTCTGGTAGCCATGCCATCTGGATCTTTTAAAAAGTTTGTGGGGCAACGATCCTGAGTACTGATGGCCATTCCTGTTGCCTTTTGTGCCTGGGAGAGAATCACAATATTGAGTCCTGCTTGCAATGGAAGGTGATGATTTCAGGCCTGCAAAAACTGCTCTGCACACCTGAAGACCCTCTTGTATAAGCAGGCATTGACTTGTCCAGATGCTCCTTTGACATCCAGTTGATCTTCAGTTCAGTGCACTTCCTTGGTACTAGCCATGGCTTCCTCCTCTGCACAAGTTGTGTCTGAACGGCTGTTGACTGAGGCCCCTGCCACCAAAGATGCCAAGTGTCCAGCATCTAGTCCTGCTGGGCGATGGGCGATGCCTTGGGTACCAGAGTTCCTTCTACACCGGAATGCTCTCTTGATCTTGAGTTTGCTTCTCACAGTGCTGGGCGCATAAGAATGCATAAGAAGAAGTGGTCCAAACATCTTCCCTGGTAGTCTCTGTGGTTGCTTCAGGACCTGCATCACCTGACCATTTGCTGCCTTGTTCTTCTCCAGCTCAGACCCTTCAGCCTTCAACTCCATGCCACTCCCTGGAGGTCATCCAAGCCCCTGCCATTTTAGGTGGTGGGATAGTTGTTTCTCCCTCTTGTGGGCCTTCAGCATTCTCCAAATCTTCCTGCTCAGTTTGAGCTGTGGCCGTCTCCAGTTCCTGGGCCAGGGGTGCTTCACTCCTGCCTTCACCTCCTGCTTGACATGAATGTATATCTCAATGCTCTTCTTTAGGTTAGTCCTGCTCTTCAAAAGTCTTCAAGCCAGAGTCCCTACATCTCCTTATATACCTCTTCTTCCAGCTTTTCTCAAGATTGCAAGGCACTCTTGAAGCAGCCCATCTTCTTGAGGCCTACGTCAAAGAAGGTGGATACTTTATATAGGATCTTTGATTCAAATGCTAATTGGCTCTCTCAGCACTCAAAGCCCAACTTTGTTGTTTTTGATGCCATGCAGGCTAAGACAACTCAGAAGAAATGACTACTCCAATGGACAAAGAAGGCTGAAAGCTCAATTTTCTCACTAAAAAGTTCTACAGCACTGCAGTGTTGTCCTTTTGCATCGCTAACTAGGAGGTCTGTATGTCTTCATACCAGCAGCATCTGTGGGAGCATTGCTTCTAGTGAAACTTTCAGATGATGAGTGATGTTTAGTAACTTCTCTCCAATCTGAGGCCTATAGCTTATCAACACAGCAACTCACAATAGTGAGGCATGTTGCTGACACTTTGGAATCCACAAAGAAAATGCGAACCACTGCTTGTAAGTTCAGCTGGTCTTTCCAGTAGTCATAGTCCTCCAGGCCTGGGTACTCTTGGGCAACATATTTGTCTGCTCCAAGTGAACTTATAGCCTGGCCCCACTGAAGTGCTCCAGAGGCTCCTCCTCCTCATTACCATCTTCAAGGAAGGCTTCCATCCCATTTCATTATAGGCCCAATGTTACAAAAAGAAGCCATCAGAAAGCAAATGACACTGTTCTTTCAAGGCCTCCTTCCTTCCACTCTCCCTTTTGGTGACAGACTCCATCCTGATTGCCATGCCTGATCTGCCATCACCACTAACTCTAGAGTCCTCAGTATCATTGACAGGGGCTACACAATTGAATTTGCTGAGTCTGTACCTACCGGTATAGTTCACTTACTGCTACTTCTAGTCTACTGCTGGAAGAGATAGATACTCTTTTCCAGAAAGGAGCCATCGAACCTGTGACACCATCCTTCATCTTGCTGGGGTTTTTCTCCCACTATTTCATTGTTTCAGAGGAGAATGGTGAACTCCACTCCATTCTGGACCTGAGAAACGTGAATTCATTTATCCATCCCAAGTGGTTCCATATGGTCACCTTGAAATCTATCCTGTTGTTGCTGAAAGAAGGAGACCAGTTTGCAACCTTGGACCTCAAAGACACTTATCTTCACATTGGGATCCGACCATCGCATTGATGCTACCTTTGCTTTTCTATAGGAAAGAAGGCCTATCAATTTCATGTTCTGCCTTTCAGACTGTCTGCTGCCCCACACTTCTTTATGAAGTGTGTGGTGGTTGTGGCAGCCTGGTTGCACTAGCAAGGTATCATTATCTTTTCATATATAGATGAACGGCTCTTTTTCACATGCTTCAGGGTTTGCCTCCTTTTAGATGTAGATCTGACCCTATGGCTTCTGGACTACTTAGGTCTCATTGTCCCATTTGCAGCTGTAATGTACTATCTCATTCATTGAAGCAATGCTCGACTCTCTGAATGTGAGGTGTACTTTCCTTTGAATCAGTTTCATAGTCTGCATCATGTTCCCCACTGTTACCACCTGAGGCAGGTGCTTGCCGATGTTGTTCAGGTTTTGCTCAGCCCTATGGCTTTCACAAACTTTGTAATCCCTAATGTGTACCTCTGGATGTGGCTACTTTAGCCTTGGTTTCTCTTGGCATTCAACATCCTCATGGATTCTGCTTGAATGCAGCTGACCATTCCAGTAGCAGTTTACCTCTCACTGGAATGGTGGCGTCACACTGACAATCTGCTATCTGAAATGTCTTTTCTTCACATCAACCCCAAAGTCTTTGACAATGGACACATCCACAGTCAGATGGGGCACCCACGTGGATGGTCTGTCTGAATCCAAGCTCCATATCAATGCACTTGAAATGCTGTCTGTGCTTTTGAGTCTCTGATAATATACCAAAGCAGCTCAAGTAATATCCAACAACATCGCAGTGGTTTATTACTTGAACAAACAAGGAAGCACCTCACATCTGGGACTAGTGTCTATGCAGAGATATTCTGCTCTCTGCAATCCATTTGCCAGGAGAGGAGAGCATCTTGGTGGATGCTCTGAGCAGAACACCAGTGTGCTGCCATGAATGGATGCTCCATCCTGACACTGTCCAATCCATATTCCACATTTGGGAAATACTGGAGATCAATCTCTTTGGGTTGACTCAGAATGCTCAGTGCACCACATTCAGTTCCAGGACTTAAAAGGGGAAAGGATCAGGTGATGCTTTCCTGTATCACTGGGAGAGAAGCACCATGTATGCTTTCCCCCAATTGCCTCTCATCACAAGAGTCCTCTCCAAGCTGGTGAGGGACAGAGTGGCTGAGGTAACTGTGTTTCACCCACTTATTTCACCTGTCTTGTGGGCTTTACCTCAGGCTTCCATTGAAATCAGATTTCCTGACTCTTCACGGCAGTCGGATTCAACATCCCAATGTAGACACCCTCAAGTTGATGACCTTAGCTTTCCTTTCAACACTGCTTCATCAAATCCTAATTGCTGCAAGCCCTCTTGCTTCCAGTGACTTCTCGTTACACATTTTTAAAGGACTATAAGAACCCACATCCTCCAGTTCACACTCCCACAGTCCAGTGGAGCTTGGAACTTGTCCTCTCGTAGCTCTCCCAGAGACCATTTGAACTGATGGCAACATGTGACATCTATCTCTTAATGTGAAAGATGGCCTTCCTTATTGCAATAACATTGTCCAGGTAATCTGGAGAACTTTGTGCTCTCCATATCAATGCTCCCTATCTACATTTACAAGGACAAAGTCATCCTCAGATCAGATATTTCCTTTCTTCCCAAAGTGGTCTCTGCTTTCCATCTGAACCAGGACATTATACTACTGCATTCATACTGAACCCGTCTTGAGAATTTGAATGGATGCTTTACTGCTTGGATGTTAAAAGATCATCAGCCTTCTACATTAATAGGACAGGTGGCATCTGACAGCCTCAAATTCTTTGTCTATTATTCTAACCATAAAAAGGGACTACCAATTTCTGCCCAGCATCTCTCCAAATGGGCCTCCTCCATGATTCACCTGGCCTATGAAGTAGCCACAAAAAGATCCTTCTGTCACTGTGTGACGCCATTTCCAAAGAGCTGTGGCTGCCTCTTCGGTCTTTCTCTAGGGTGTTCCCTTGGTTGACATTGGCAGCTACCTGATCTCAGCCCTTGACCTTTATTACACACTACAGACTGCACTCGAGGTTGAGGGCTGATGCTGCCTTTGGGAGAGCAGTGTTGTACTCCTGTGTCTCATGACTCATGCGCCACCTGGGTTAGTAGCTTGCTAATCTCCCATTTGTATAAGTCACAGAGACCATGAAGAAGATGAACAGGTTGCTCATCTTGTAACTGTGGTTCTTTTGAGTGGTCATCTGTGAACTCACTACCACTTTCCCTTCCTCCCCAATTCCATTATGCTCGATATGCTTACCTCCTGGGCTGCTGCTTCAGTGGTCATGGAACTGAAGGTTTGAGCGGGAACATGGCTGGTCATATGATACCAGTGTAGGAGGAGCTACCACCATAACATTTGCATAACAACTCTAGAAGGTGACAAACGATGCACTGCAGAGGCGGTTAACCCATTTATATGACTTCACAGAAGATTGCTCAAAGAACCACAGTTACAGATGAGCAACTTGCTCTTCAAACATATATATGCTAAAATGGCAAATGGAAATGACGTTACTTCTAATTGCTATTTGGGCTGATATGCGGCTGAAGAAAGAGATATTTTTGCAGTGTAGATGAGCAGGTGTCAGGCAGTAATTGGTCCCCGGCTCTTGTACAGCTTTACAAGCTCTGGTCTGAACCAGAGTCTGAAGCTTATCTAACTGGCTGCCTTTCAGATTTCTTAACTAGCTGTTAGATGGCAATATGCAATACTGAACAGAGTGATGAACTTCAACAGATACGACTGGGGTTCAGATTCATCTGTAGTAATTACTGTACCATTTCTAGGACAGTCCGTTAGCTTCACTTGGAACATACAAGTTACAGCATGTTTATGTGGTTTGGTCTTGTATAGCAGGTCTTTTGATTGTTGAATGGCTAGCTTAGGGAGGCCTGAGCCAGATTGGGATGATGATATCTTTATCAGTGCCTGTTAGAATAGGGACTTCAGAGCAGTTCTACTCAGTATCAGGACAGGGACAAAGGGTGAAAACTTCCATCTTCCTACTAGTGTCCTAGAGCTTTAGCAAGTTATCCTTTTGGACTCCAAACTCAGAATCTCCTAGCAAACATAACCTCTGGACATGCTGAGAACTGTAGTCCACAAAAGCAACTCTTGTAAGCTGTGCATAGTCTAAAGCCAGCTCAGGTATTTCCATGCTGAATATTTGTTAAACAAAGATCGGTTCTGCAACTCCAATCAAGGCTGGTCTTCACAAGGTTGTATGAAGATAAAGCGGGGTGGAGGCACCGTGTAAAGCCCTCTGGAATCATAAAGCTGAAATGGATGTGTGAGAAGTGATCTAGTCTGATTTCCTGCTCAGGGCAGGCTCTGCCAAACAAGATACAACCATAGAATCCTCGACAGTGGCTATTTAGCCTCTGCTTTGATAACTTAGTAAGGGAGAGCTCCTACCTCAAAGTTCCACTTTCCAAAAGTTCCTTGAAGGATAATAAAATAAATAATAAAATAATGTTGATGCTATTCTTCTGCAGTTTGTTTCATATTTATGTCATCTTCTGTCTTTTAGAGAAAAAGAACAAAATTTATTGCCCTTGATTTCCTTACTGAATGGTTATTCAAGTAAGTACAGATTCAAAGATTCAGTATGCATGATTAGTCTTTGGTTGCTGTTAGGTAAAATGAAAATATAAGTATTTGTTTTCACTTGTATCTTTTTTTAATATTATGGCGACACTTTTCAGCCACAACGCAAAGAGGAAAGATGACCCGTTTGTTGAGTTCTTCGAGATCCCTTTTGTCAAGGATTGGCTGAAAGACCAGTAAGTCATTCTTATCAAATTAATCAATCCAGTGAACAGATTTCATAGCAAAATATATATGTCTGTCTAAGAGTGATACATGGAACCACATCAGATACCTATTAATACAGATAGCATTAATGCAACAGTACATTTAATATAACATTTGTAAATGATGTACAGATACAATAGTACATTTAATAGATATGCTTTTATAGCCAGTGCACATTGCTCCAGTTCTCATTCAGATATCTTCCTGAATTCAAAGTGCAGGATCAGTAAGTATTGTTTAGGAGAGCCTCCTGTGTCTTAAATATCAATGAAATGCAGTAAAATGGTTCCCTTTCTATTATCCATTTGTAACAAAGACTCTCTGACATGCATGTTAATTTGGCAATCACCTTGTTCTGAGGCATTTTGTCCCGGATTAATTTGCACAGAAATTGATATGGAGAATGCTAAATGGTTTATTATTCCAAAGAACAGGAATTTTTAAAGTTGCCTGCTGTTATTATAAATATATTTATGCTAATTGCCAATGAGCAGTGTTTACTAGCACAACAGTTTGAAAACTAGCCTTTTGCAGGATTATGCTGCTAAGAAGTTGTTTCTTCAAAGAAAATGGCTGTGTGTTAATGATGGCTCACACATGTCTGTGCCTGTATGTGCCTTTTTTTTCATTCCTAGACATTTGTATGTATGTATTTAATACCCTGCCTTTCTTCTGGGATGGGACCCAAAGTGGCAAGACCTGATATTTCATTAAACCTTCACCTTATATCACTTTTGTAACTTTGGCAGTCTGACTGCTAATTTGTGGAAAGCAGATGGTGCAAAACAAGGATGGGAAAGAATCCCTAAATTGCTCTCTGGTATCCAGTTTGAATATACAGTTACTCATACATGCAAGGGACCATTTGAATGCCAACCAGTTACTGAGGATGCTACACATAGCAAACTACTGATATAGAATATCCTGCAGATATTCTGTTTTAGCCATATCATAATCGATCTCTTTCAAGCAGTGGCTTTGACTGCCTTTACTTCAGCCTTTCCCGCATGTTTAATGCATTTGACCAAGTCCCTATCCCAGTGACCAGCTGGGGAAAAGACTGAACTCATCAAAGGTCACCCTGTCAGATGTTTAATGCTTGTGACATGCTGGAGGTTAAGAAACCACCTCAAATGTTTTGTGATATGGTTTCACTTTGAAACTACAGTTGGCCCTCCACTTTTGTAAGGGTTCAGGGTGTAGGACCTTGCGAAAGTGGAAAAACTGCAAATATCTTCCCTTTTCCCACCTGAGTAAGTGAGCGAGGGAATGTACATCTGCACCCTCCCTCCTTGCATTCCCCCTCCACCTCTTTGTTGCCCACTAGGCAGGCAAAGGAATGCATATACACACTTTCCGTCCTTGCTCTGCCCCTCTCATTGCCTTGTCACCCACCTGAGTGGGTGAGGAAATACATGTATGCATCTTCCCCCAGGTGCAATGTCCCATCACTTTGTCGCCCACCCAGGAGAGTGAGGGGACTTGCATGTGTGCCTCAGAAATAATTAAATTCATGGAAATCAAACTCACAAATGTGGAGGGAGGACTGTATACTCAAAGTTGTCTCCCACTCCTGTCCCATGTGTGTCTAGAGCAGGCATGGAAATTGCCTAGGAATTAAATAAAATGACTGAAAAACAGTATTATTGATGGAAGCATTGGTTTGCAAAACATGACTTCATTTCTAAATACTATTTGAGCCTCCCTCTCTATACAGCCAAAACCCAAAGAAAAGGGTGATGGAAAGTGACTGCAGTGTCATTTCCAGTTTGGGGTGGTAGCAGTAACATGGCCTGCCCTGAGTCAAGAATCAAAAGGATCCTAAAATCTCTCCATATGTCCACCTACATTTGGAAGATCTTTCCTGAACTTTCTTCAGTGTCCTGCTCCAGGCAGCGCGATAGCTGAGCTGGTTCAGATGAGACATAGTCTCATAGTGTCACTGGACATATATGCTGAAAATTGCTAGCTCAAAGGTCAACATATATGCAATTGGCAGAAAAAGAAAGGACTGAAGACAGTTCAGAGCCCAAACATAGTAACAGGGAATCTGGTTAACTGTTCCATGGGCAGAAGGATACATATGACCATAGAGCTATTGTTCCAGTAGTCTGGGCCTTGAACTAAACTATTTTAAGGTTGAGACTCTTAGAGCCTCACCCAGAGGACAGG
The DNA here is from genome assembly GCA_948474755.1 of Ctenosaura bakeri. Lineage (NCBI taxonomy): Eukaryota > Metazoa > Chordata > Lepidosauria > Squamata > Iguanidae > Ctenosaura > Ctenosaura bakeri. Next base: position 31,789 of record CAOLHI010003634.1, on the reverse strand, counting down.
TACTGGCTGTTAGTACTATCAATTGTATCGTCAGTTGAATTGTGAAAAACCAGTTACTCATAAGGGACCTTCATCCAATGGATGAATCTCTGTCTGGCCACATCTGTATTTCCTGTGGCTTGGTGGTTACTTAGTGTTCCTCTCCAGTGCAGAGATGGGCTCTACAGATCTTGAGGTAAAAGGGTGAGTGCTTTCTTCCTCAAGAGCCTCTGATCGTATTGATCTGCCTGAAGGTCCTATGATGTGGGCTATTGCTCTGTGGTGTTTGTCTGAGAATCTCCAGGTAATCCTCCCATGAGGATTTATCAAGGTGGGGCGTGGCATCTTGGATCATCTGCTTTCATCTGGTGCTTGCCTCCCCCCACCCACCACTTTCCTTTGAGGCAAAACCTTTTAAAAGAACTCTTAAGACACCCAAAGATCAGAGCTACTGCAATAATGTGTCACATATAATCATAAACCTCTTTTCAGGGCTTGCCCTGGTCTAGAGGAAATTGTTATGACTAAGTATATGTCAGACTGGGCTTTGGGTCAATCTGAAAAGAGCCACAAACCAGGACCTATGAAATGAAGCTGGAAGTTAGAGCTGAAGAGCAAGTCAGAGGTTAGGACTGAGAAGTAAGCCTGAAATTGGAACTGAAGGACAGCCAAAGGTTACAAGAACATGCTCAGATGATTGTCGTCCCCAGCATAATTTCACTTAGAAGTCCCATATAGTCCTTCCTGTTTAGACAGATCTAATTGCCAACCCAGGTGGATAGGTTGATCCAGGGTCTAAGAATACTGTTCCTGCAGTTCACAGTTCCATGGCTCATCACATGCAAAAGCCACACAGAGACCCAAAGTTTTCTAGTTTGAGCCCATGGAGAGCTACCTTGTGAAGACAGTTCACTCTGTGAAGCACCCCCCATGTGACTGTGGGTTGAGTAGCTGCTTCCATCGGCGATGCCGTGATTGAATTGTACTGTAACATGTCCCTGAGTTGATTCACAAATTTCCATTTTATATTGGCAGTATGCTGTTTGAAATCTCCTTTTTTAGTGTCCTGCTGTATACGCATCTACAGGGTAGCAATTTGTGCATATCATTATGTGAACACAATTTCCCCACAGGTTGTCAAAGCAATGAGATAATACACAGAGTATGGTATGGTACATTTTTAATACCATGACTCAGTCCTCAGTGGGACACAGTATGTGGAATGCAATTGGAAAGAGGTTCAATATATGTGCTGTTTGAGGCAACAGAAGGCAGCCACAATGCTTTGGAAATATCAGGTCAGTGAGGGAGCGTTTCGTAATGTTCAGTTATATTAGATCGTCATTCACCTGCAGCCTTCCCCGAGAATGAAAGGAAATAGCATACATTTTTGCATTTGTGTGGTTTCCTGTGTCATGTGCCCACGGCCAGCTGGTGCATGGGCATTTGGGTAGGGTTACAAGAGCCCTTCGGTTTGTATTGTGAAGTACCTTGAAGCTCCTCTTGGTGAGCCCTTCATTCACCACTCTTGCCTTCTGAATTTGCAAAGTGTTTAACAGCAGTATCTGTCTCTTTAGCCATTAAATATTATAAGTGGTCTTGGGTTTTAATTAATCTGTTAGGGATTTTAATTATACTTGTTTTATTTCTTTGTACTAAGTGCCTTGAGTCCTTTGAGGGGGAAAAGGCAGGGTTCAGAATGAATTATTAGGTAAACGGCTTCTGTTTGTCTGTCTGTCCCTCCATGGGACCATCCATCCAATGAGAGCTGATGTTTATTCCTTTGTTCTTCTGACACATTTCACAATGAAAGGGGAATTTTTGCAGGCAAACAAGTATGTTGAGAGCACAAAGAACAACATCCCTCCCACCCCTCCTTCTTTTCATATTCTAATTCTCCAGAGTCTGCTACTCTCAGCTGCCTTTACAGTTGACATCGCTGTCATTTCTCAGCTGGCCTATAGGGCTAATGTTACACGGATGACTGGTTTCTTTCTCTCGTTCTCTTTCCCCACAAAGTGTGGTGCTTCTACAGGCTTTGCAGTATTTCACTGGTCTGCCTCATTCCACTCTGTGCAGTAAATATTCATTTTCAGCTGTCCACTTTATCTTTACTATGTAGCTGTCTTCTACTAGAACCTGAGGACCAAGATGGCTATGAATAGTGAAAACAAAATTATTCAGACATTGGAAGAGGAAGCTGGCTATCCAGTTTTAAAAGAAGACCCCTGCGTTCATGAGATGTCTTCTCTTTCTGGTTCTTGGCTCAACCAAAGGCCAGTCCTTCAATAAGGCAGAGTGAGGCAAATGCCTCAGGCTGCAGATGCTGGGAGTCATCAGTGAGTGACTTTCTCCCAACTATTCCTCTTGAGCTTTCTGGCCATTACACTCTCTTGGAAAGTTGTTATGTTCTATCCAAACTGCCCCACAACCCCAAAATTACCTTGTTGTTCTTCACTGAACTCCAACTGCTGTTCCAGCTGTAGATGGAATGAAACAGGGCACCATTTTTCTTTGTCCACAGGCAGCAGACATCTTGCTCTAACTTGGCAATGGACATGGGCCAGTGCTCTTTGCTGAAGCATGGGAGTCAAGAATGTTTAGCCTGGCAAAGATTGTTGTGTGACTTCAAATCATTTCTGACTTACGGGAACCTAAAGCGACCCTGTCATGGGGTTTTCTTGGCAGAATTTGTTCAGAGTGGGTTTGTCCTTGCCTTCCTCTGAGGCTGAGAGGCTGTGACTTGCTCAAGGTCATCCAGGTGGTTTCCAGTTCTGAGCAAGGATTCAAACCCTGGTTTCCCAACGTCCTAGTTCAATACTCAAACCATTATAACCATGTGCCATCTTCAAACATTTGAAAAGCTGTTACATAGACAACTTAGCGTATTTACCCGGCGTTGCCTGGGATGTTATTTTCTCATAGGTAACACTTGTTAGAAATACCTTAGAAATTACCTTACCTACTTCAGGAATTAGATGTGGTTGAAATACACAGATTTGATATCCTGTGTCTCTAATCCCCAAACTGTGTTATTCAGCAAACTGACACTTTAAACTATAAACCCCCAAACTGCATTGTCCAGTACCTGTAACATTTCCTCGTATTCCCCAATGCAATCTGTATTCAGAGTTGTTACCATATAAAGTTTTGGTTCCTGAGGGAATACACTCGCCTCCTCCTCCCTGCTGCTAGGCCTCATCTCCATAGCAACCAGCTAGGCCGAAGAGCCCTCCTGCTGAGAATTCTAAAGACCCCTCCTTAAACTGTCAATCCCAGGATTCCATAGAATCTTCACAGGCAGCCTATCATATGAGGTCTTCTCACCTGACACAGCCAATCATATGAGGTCTTTGCCTGACTGACACGGGCAAACTCACAAACTCTGACTTTTATATATTGGATGGAGCAAATTTGAGTTCTTTCACTCTGGCAGGTAGGACATGAATGGGCAAAGGGGATTTCAACTAAACATCAAGATGAACTTCCTAATGGTACGAGTTGTTCTGTCAATAAGAAAAGACTGCTATGGATTGTGATGGATTCTCTTTCATTGAATATTTACAAGCTAAGTCTCAACAGCTAGCTACAAGGATGCCTCAGTGAGCAAAGCCTCTGGGAATGAAAGTCCTTTTTACAAAGGCTTTTTAGATCTGCCCATCCCATCTTTCTCTCATCTTCTGCCTAGCATGGAAGTGTATAGCAGTATTAGCAATGGGAGGATGATGAAAGAGAGCCAGAAACACACAGAATTTTCATATTAGTTTGTAGCTGTGTGTCTGCAATGAAGCAGTGCAAGAAAGCTTGAGCTGGGAAAGAATGGGATTTTATTGTAGCTGATCCTACTGTCCTTACGTACTTGCCTGCCACAGGCAGGGTAAATAGCAGCTCCCTTCAGAATCCCTTACAGAACATGTGCAAACAGCAAAACAGAGAGAAAACATGAAAGTGGATAAATCTGCCTCAACAGCTACTCCCCAGCTTGTTGAATAGCATAGGTCTGTCAGTTTCACCACTAAAATACAAGTCCTAAGAAAAGTGCAGGCTTGGGAAAGCGAAGGTCATCCTTGGAAGCTCTTTGAAGGGAGCCTTCAGGTTGTTGCTAGAAGGTTCAAAATATTTTTCCTTACTTTAGTATGTTTACTAGAGCTGATCATTTTGTTTCACATGTGTGTAGTGTGAGTTCTGAATAAAAAGTTTGCTGCAGTCCTTTTCTTTTTTTGTGGTGTTAAGTTGTTGTTGTGTGCCTTCAAGTCATTTCTGATTAATGGCAACTAAGCCAAACTTATCACAGGGTTTTCTGGGGTTGATATGCCCAAGGTCACCCAGTTCCATGACTGAGCAAGAAATTGAACCCGGATCTCCAGAGCTGTAGTCCAACACTCAAACCACTCCATCTTATGCTGGCTATCCCTAGTCTTTCCATATTATTTCTGCCTTTGGTACTAGGTTTTCTGTTAAAGAAGCAATACCAAAGAACGCATCTGTTTCATTAACTGTATGTAAGCATGTCAGAGTTTTAAGATCCTTAGGGAAGGACTTTCTCTGTGTGTCCTCCCCATCATCAGCGGTATGTTGGGCAAAGACATGGGAGAAAGGCTTCCAGGGTCTACTCCCAGGCTTTGGAACTCTTTACTATGGGAGATGAGGCTGGATTCTCCCTGTTCTCCTTTCGCCAGCAGTCGTTTATGTTTGATCATTTGGTGATTCAGTGGCTGTGCAGAAAGTCTTTTGTCTTCTTTTTAAAAGTGTTGATGCTTTAATATGATGGCTTACTTAATTTTTAAAAAAACTTTCTTCTTATTAATTTTTTATTCATTTGCCTTGTTTTAATTTATGTTGTGAGTTGCCCTGGGTCCTATTCGGAAGAATGGTGGGATAAGAAAGAAAGAAAAGAAAGAAAGAAAGAAAGAAAGAAAGAAAGAGGCATGGGGAGAGGAAAGCCAGTTAGCCAAGGCAAGCAGAGCTCAATGCCTATCCTAGTCCCATTTTGGCATGGTTCCTTCCACATTCTTCTTGCCATTCCTTTCTCTGATGGCAAGTGGAGTTTTTGTTTCTAACTGAACTAACAAGCTGTGATTCATTGCCTTCTGTGACCATTTTGCTTGCATGTTATTTTCTGCTCCTCTGCCCTGTGTCTCTTTTCAGTTTAAAAATAAAAATACTGTAAAGCCCTTCAGGGTAAGATTTGTCATCTTGTATGTCTGTAAAATGCTTAGCAGATCCGCTTCTACTATCGTCCTGGAAAGAACGACAGGAAGAGATTACTTCCTGCATTTGTGAAGTCCCTACAAAAAAAAATATATCCAGACGAAAGCACCCCCCTTCCACCCCCACTCCTCCGCCCTGTATCAGGGTAGATGTGGCATGCAGGGAGCGTGCTCTGTTTCTAAATACACTGGAACAAGAATCACTGCAGGGGCTGAGCCTTAGATTGTCAGACACGGTGAATGTCAAAATCTGCCCAGCACGTTTGGCCTAGATTAACGCCTGTGTTATCCATGTGCAAATCTATACTGTAGCTTTTGCCAAGGCAATCCTCCCTGGGGGAAAAAAGAGAGAAAAAGACAAAAATCCTACAATCAAATAACTTATTTTTAGAAGAAAAATGTGAAAAGACATAAGAACTTGCTATACTTTGTTGGACCAAAAGACAATCTGAACCAGTACAGCTTGATCAGATGCTGTTGAGGAGCCAATAATATTCTTCTCTTGCTTCACCTGATGTCTGGTAGTTACAGATATATTATTTTTGAATGTGGAGGTTTCATTTAGCATCATGTGATACCTGCAACAAAATACAGCAGTGTAGAGTGTTTCTGTGCTCTGCTTTTTTTCAGGAGACTCCATGCCATCTTCTCAGTTTTTCTTTCCCCCACCTGACAGCAAACCACTGTTTTGTGCTCACAGAGCATCTAATCTCATTAGGTTGCTTTTGGAATTTCTTTACTTCTTAGAGTTTGCCACCTCTGCATGTATTTTCTACTACGAACTTTTCTGAAAACCTTCAAGTCTCCCCAGATTTGTTGTAACTTTCCTCATATGTGTGATTGGTGCCATTTTGTCTATGCAGAGAGCAGAATTTAGAGACTGTGTTCGCTTAAATATATAGAATATGATGTCCTTTTTGACAAACCTAGTCTCTGTGAACTTAGCATACTGTTCGTTTTAAATCTGGCTCTGGTGGTGGCTGTCTCACACCTTGTTCTTTATGATGCTCATTTTCTGCTTTTCTTCCATTATCACAGCACTTCAGGAGTATGATTGAGTTATCAAGGCAGTATCTAAACCAAGAACTGAGCAGACACAGGCTTGCTTAGTTTCAGCAAGGTTGTTGCATTGTGTTGGTTGAACATCTTCACTGAGATTCCTAGTTATCATGAGATGAAGTGGTTAAAGGTTCAGCCTCATTGGAAATAAACACTTCATGAAATTCTGCTCTGTCCATTGCCTGAAAGGTACTTTGCGGTGGTTTGGTCACCAAGGGGCATTTGAGGCCTGTTAACAATGTAAAAGACCCATGGTGAAGGTAGAAATTCATTGAACTGGTTTATTGACCTGCACCAAGATGTCTGCCTGCATTTCTGGACTCTCCTTGAGGGCATGGCTACAGAGACCTGGGAGTGCCAGTAATTCAAAATGTATCACTGGGCCATTCTAGTACAGTTCCTTAGTTTGAAAGTGGTCATCTTGTTTGCCAGTAAGCATCTCCTGTTTATATGTCTTTTAATAACTCATGACCCACATGTCTGGGATTGTGCAAGGATACAGTCAAGAAATAGCCAACACTCTGAGACTAATAGAAATACCAAGAATATATAATATGCATTGATATGATATGAATGCCAAGCGTACAGGACTGTCTTGAAGAGCTAAAGGGAACAAATGAAGTTATAGAATGCAGTGTCTCCAAATCACAACTTTGGTTTTCAAACTAAAAACTGAGCTTTTCTGGAAATCTTTTGCAAAATGAAACCTTTTCTCAGCCAAGGGAAGCTGTTGTTTTCTCTAACTGTGGCCAGATATTTGCATAATGTTATGCTAATACTAATTAAGACTCAAAAGCAAGGCACGAATGGACGGCTGCTGTTCTATTCATAGTGGTGAAACTAGTTTTTTAAAAAAGCAACGTAATCAACAGTAAATGAGATTGGAAATAATTCTGGGACTTTTCCTGCCCAGGCAAAGCATCTTTGCTATATATGTTGATTGACATTGCGTCGATAACATTTAATTTGGATATAAACTCACTGTGTACATTCTGTGTGCGTTTGGTTGTCAGCCCTGATTCGTCTTGTAGTGTTGCAGCTGTCTCTTGCCACAAATAACTTATTCCCTCTTCCTCAGTTCACTGTTGATGGGTTATTGCTTCTGCTCATGTGCTATTTTTATTTGACCTGAAGCCAATTACTAATATTCCTCCAGACCAAAATGGACCTGGCATGACATTGGCTCCTTCACAGTGGCCTGCTGAAATGATTGATATCTCCCAGTGACAGCCCCCCTTGCCTCCCTGAACATTTAGACCTTCTCTATTGAACTTGATTTATACATGCCTTTTCTACTTTTGTCCTGGATCAGATCCCTGACAGGTCCTTCTGATTTAAAAATGAAGGCAGTGGAGGTGGCCGGAGAGCTAATTTCACAAGGTTATGAAGGGCATTCTCAGCAGTTGACTTTTTAATTTTATGATAGAGTTCAAAATAACATGGGCAGAGCCAGCCATACCATCAGGCAGAGTGAGGTGGCCATCTGAGACACCAACTTCTTTGTGTTACAAAGAAACCATAAAAGGGATTAGATATTAATGTATTTTTGTTATATATTTACTGCCAGGAAGGCACAGAGGTGCCTAAAGTATTATTCTGCCTCAAGAGTCAAATGATCTTGGCTGGCCTTTGGCACTCTGCGCTTGATGTTAGTGTTTTTTGTTGTTGGTGGTGGTGGTGATGAGAACATTTCCCGCTCCATGTTGAGGAGGGGCACTCTGCGGTGTTGGATAGGAGGCACCCCTCCCTCCTCAAACCATGGTTCAAGGGACTCAGGAGGAGTGATTGGTGGGCTGTCATTGCTGTTCCTCCAGCAACTGCCATCCATAACTCTTATCTTACTTTGCCAAATGGTTGTGTTGGCCCTGGTAATTGGTGAGAGGTTCAAAGCCTGCTGAAACAACTAAATCCAGCAGCACAATCCTCCACAAGTCTACTTGATTGTAAATGAACAGGGCTGTGCCTTACCTACAAGTTCATCAGACTGCAGTCTTAACCATTTCTCGAAAAGCAAAGCAGAGTTCGCTTCTCAATCAAGATGTCAAATTATTAGAGAAGACAACCATTCCTTCAGCAGTCAACATGATAGTCATTATTGATTTCTTTCAAAAATGTCCTTGCCTTTCAAAATAAAATAACCAAGTAGGACATGTATTATATGGGCAGAAGGTCCCAGGTTCTTGGCATCACTATGAAGGTCTAGGAAAGAGTCCCATCTGAAACCCTTGGAGAGTGTAGACCAGGATTGGACTAAGTGCAGTCCTAAGGCTGCAGGTGGCACTTCAGTCTGTTTTTGTGGCTCCATATTCCCTGCTTGGTCCACTCTTTTTCTAGCCAAAAAAGAAGTGAATTGCTTCTCTGGGAAACCTGTTCCTTTTTAAATAAGTTGTGGCATTGTTTAACATAAAACACCCATTTTTCAAGATCCAGGAGTAGATTTTCATCCACTTCTGGTTTCATTTTGTTTTTTGGGGTGAGGGGGCCACCCTAGAGCATCCCAGGATCTACAAATATTTTCATGGACCCATTGCAGTTACCCAGCCCTAATGTAGCCAATACTGAGCTAAATGGTCTAATACTATGACTTAGTATAAGGCGGTGTCCGTTACCATACAATGTTATTTGTAATAATTTCCATATATGTTGTAGCTACATCAGACAAGTCTTAGGAAATCCCTGATTGCTTTGCCTGCCATTTTATGTTTTATGAAAAGGAGCTATCGAAGGATGGAGGGAACACTGTTGTTGGGCCATAGTTAACAGTGTCTTTATCAATGCAAGTAGCGACTCCAAAGGAAGTGTGTTAGATGATGAGAGTGATGCTTCTCCCAACTGATGCATCAGCTTCTCCAACACTTCTTGTTGTCATGTGCCTTCCAGTCAACTCCAGCTTATGACAATCCTATCATTGTGCTTTCTTAGAAAGATTTGTTTAGAGGAGGTTTGCCATTACCTTCCTCCAATAGTGAGAGAGGATGATTTGGCCATTGAGTTTCCATAGCTGATGGGGGATTCAAACTCTAGTCTGTTAGAGTCCTATTTCAATGCTCTACGCCATGCTGGTTCTCTCACAACGCTTCTTTTGAATAAAAATAGCAAAGCTGGAAGATCTTATCATGATTTACTACAGTCATCCCTCCGTATTTGCTCGGGATGGGGCACAGGACCCCTGTGAAAGTGGAAAAACCGTGAATAACTCTGGGCCCTCTCAAACCATATTTTAACACACACAAAAAAATATGATTACCATATTCAACCCACCATGGATTCCTTTGAGGCATCAGAGTTCCTTCACAAGGCAGAAGTGGGGGCCTAGTGGGGCTTATAGCCACCTTCACTGCTGCCCCACACCATTTTAAATAGGGACTTACAAGCCTCATTCAGTTTCTCAGTCTCATGAGGCTTGCAGTCCCTATTAAAAATGGCATAGGGAGGCAACAGAGGTAACAGCAAATAATCTGTGAATAATCAAATCCGCAAAAGTGAAATCCACAAATGTGGAGGGCTGACTGTACTTGTATTAGTTGTAGAATTACTACTGGTTAGTCTTACTCTTTGTCAGCCTCTGGATTTCTTTAGGGATATGGGAAACTATGGGGCTGCTTTAAACAGAATCAGAGAGTTATTCCACCTATTTCATCATTGTCTTATACCAGTGGTTCCTCAACCTTGAGTCCCTAGATATTTTTGGATTGCAGCTCTCAGAATCCTTGATCATTGGCCATGGCTGTTGGCTGAGGCTGATGGGAGCTGTAGTCCTATAACATTTGGAGATCTGAGTTTGGAAACCATTGGTCTTCACTGACTTGCAACCTCTCTCTAGTTTCAGACAAGAGTCTCCTGGAAAGTAAATATTCTTACTTTATCCTGACCTCTCCTGACTTGAAAGCAAGGTTCATGTTATAATTCATGCTTTGTTGTGAGGATAAAAAATGGATATTTTCCCATCTCTTCCTTCCTCAGCTCCTTGCAGAATGTAATAATGATCTGAGTATCTTTTAGAGTCGATTCAAAACCTGTTGTTTGCAGATGTAAATGTGACACTTAAGAGTGTGTGTGTGTGTGTGTGTGTGAGAGAGAGAGGGAGGGGGAGAGAGGAGGGAGATGTTAATTTTTAATTTCATGTTGTTGGTCACTCTCTAATGCCCAGCCTGGTACTCTCTGGATGTGTTGAACTATTCCCCAGGTGATGTGGCCAAAGAATTGAGGAGGGGAGAGGTATAGATATACATTTTTAAATGTTATCCAAAGTGATGCATGATTAACACATATATTTGCTTTAGCCCTAGGCCACCAATTGCACTCTCTCTTCTGCTAACTGAGGAAGAAGCAAGCAACATAATTCAGTCATTTTGGAGAGGTTATCGGGTAGGAGTCAACAGTAATTATTTTGCTTGATGTTGAATCTGTGTGATTTGTGGAGGCCCTGGGGAAAACCCCTTACATAAATTTTAAGTAGCAGGTGCTATAAATATCTGTGAAGACACTGATGGTTGAATAGTGTTTGCATAGAGGGCTGCCTTGTGATTTACGATCTGGCTGTAGGAGGAGGAGGTGACACAGTAGCCAGCCCTCTGCTTATTTCTTCCATGACACAGAAGAGAGGACATGGGCCTAATCAAGTGTGAAGAGCTTCATCTTTCTTTTTCCAACTTAACATTTTGCCTACTGAACAGACAAAGAAATGTCTGAAAAAATGCCCATGTCTCATGTTTGAGCATGTGAAACTGTCTGGAAGGAAGGAGGGGTGGACTGAAGTGACTGCAAGAAAAACCTATGAATGGGATGCAGAGCTGTTTGGGAGAAAGAAAGGGAGGAGAGGGGAGGAAGAAGGATAAATGGGGGAAAAACAAACACACACTGATGAATTCTATGAGTTGTGGCCTTGAAAAAGCAACTGCCCCAAGCCCTGGATGAAATTCAATGGGAACAAGGGAAACTACAAACACAAGATGCTTTTTAAGACCAGATGTAGATCTGTTTGGGACAAATACATCAGCATAACTCCAGACCTAGTGGATCACCTGATGTCCACTCCATTCCCAAGTGGAACTTGATTTTTTTCTTGCCTGAGCACTTCAACTTGCATTAAATTAAACTCCTTTTTATTCCAAGTCTTTTGTCTTGCTGCTCAGTTTGGAATCGGAATGAATACAAAGGGGAGGGGACTGGAGGGGGCTTGTGTGTTTGGGAGTCCTAGTGTCACCCAGGCAAGGCCAACAGCTTCTTCTTGTCAGGAAGGGGCCACTCCCTTTTGGCGAGATCTGCAACCAGAAGGGGTCAGGGCCATTTTTCTTTTTCTTTGTGTTCTGAACCAGTGCAAAGATCTGCATCTCAGCATAGCTCCTTCACCTGCCATTTGGTATTCAGAGTCTGTGAAGGTGTACTAGTTTGCTTGCCTTCTGCCTAATTTTCTGAGGAACCCAAGTGCATCTGCCAGGAATGGTAGATGTTGTATGGTAGGGGACAAGAGGAAGGGGTGTCACTTGGAGCAAGGAGGAAGCCAATGACCTAATTGTCCTTTGGGGAAGGCAGGAGGTACAGCTGCGGCTCAATGAGAGCGACAGAAATATGTGTACGTATATTTCAGGAGTTGGCAAAGGAAATGTTCTGCATTGAGTAAGTGAGTGTAAGCAAGCAAGGAGGGGGGCTTTTCATTTTGGATGGATCTCTGCAGCAATCCTGCTATGCTTTGCTCCCAAATAATGCACTACCTTTATCTCAGTTCATAGGGTCCTGTGTGTGTACACACACACAGACGGACAAAAATTTGTGACAGTTACAAATCAGACTGTGGAGCTTGCTTTTCTGCAAAGAAACAGTGTCAGCACCCCATTTTAGAAAAAATTTGGCCCTCCATAGTGAGGTGGATGTTTGTATTTGTGCATAGTGTTCACCTCTTTGCAAAACATGCACAAGTTCAATTCACACACACACCACAAAGTTGGGAAGTGAACCCATGAATGTGTGCTGTTAAGTTCCCTGCGCTTGAGACCAACTTATTCTGAAGTAAATCCCATTGAAAGATACAGCACTACAGCCAACGTGGTGGTTAGAACTGTTCTGTAACTTAAAACCATTAGGCATAGTTTTACCTCTTGAGACAACAGAGAACAAGCCTGCACTCTCCTCATTGTGATGTCTCTTTAGATACTTAAAGAATGTGATCATGTCACCCCTCAGTCTTTTTTTCACCAAGCTGAGCATTCTTAGCTCCTTCAACCTCTCCTGCAACGTGTTGTTCTCCATACCTCTTATCACCTCATTGCCCTTATCTGAATTGGCTCCAATGTATACTTCTTAAAATGAGGGGCCCAAAACTGAATGCAGTGCTTCAGATGAGACCTGACCAGTGCAGAATATAGTGGGACTGTTACTTCCCTTAACTTGAAATTATGCTTCTGTTAAGGTAGGCTAAGGTAGCGTTTGCCTTCTTTGCTGTAGCATCACGCTGTTGACTTGTGTTCAACTTCTGATTAACAATAATTCCATGATCCTTTTCACAAGTAGTACTGCTCAGCCAAGTATCACCCATCCTATACCTATGCATTTGGTTTTTGTGGCCTAGAATTTTGCATTTGTCTCTGTTGAATGTCATTTCATTATTTTTGTTTCATTTCATTTTATTATTTTTATTATATTATTTTCTCTTTTATCAATGTTATTTTGAATTCTGCTCTTATCTTGCAATGTGTTAGCTACCTCTCCCAGTTCTGTATCATCCACAGAGTTGATAAGGATTGCCTCTAAGCCACCACCTAAATCGCTGATGAAAATATTGAAGAGCATTGGTCCCAGAACAGAACCTTGTGGGCACTCCACTTGAAATCTCCTTCCAGTTTGAAGCACAGCCTCGGATGACAACTCTTTGAATACAGTTTCCTAACCAATTATGGATCCTTCTGATCACGTTTCCATCTATTCCATATTTAAACAGTTTGCTAATCAAAATATTATAGGGAACCTTCATCAAATACGTTGCTGAAATCCAGATACATGATATCCATAATATTCTGACCATCTACTAAACTAGTGACCCAATCAAAAAAAGATACAAGGTTAGTTTAGCAGGATTGGTTCTTGACAAATCCATGCTGGCTCCTACTAATTACTAGTGCATTGTCATCAAGATATTTGCAATCAGCATTTTTTATTCTCATCTTTTATTCTACTGTGAGTTTTACTGTAGCTCCCATTCTCTTCCTCAGCTTCTCTAGTAGAATTCACATCCTTGTGTTTAGAGCTTGCTTTTGGTCAGATGTTTAAGCCATCATCTCCAACCCCTCAAGAATTTAGTTTATAGCTATCTTTAAACTAACAATAGTAGTAGTGGTTGATTTTCCTTCATATGGTCTAAAATAATGGGAATCAGATATCATGTGAGTGCATGAGATAGGCCCCCTTGAATTAAATTAGCCTCAGAATGGGAGTGTATGTGGCTCTCAGAACTATATCTGTTTTGGAGTAAAGGGAACACATATAAGAAGAGCCAAACTGGTGCAGAAGTAACCATCACTGGACCAAGAAGGGCCTTGGTGTGCTTTAAGCCAGGATCAAACTACACTGGCCCTCCCATTTCTGTGAGGGTTTGGGGTGGAGAACCCTCATAAAAGTGGAAAACCACAAGTAACGCCCACCCTTGTGATCCCCTTCCATTCCCTTCTGGAAGTCCCTCTCCCATTCCCTTGCCTTTTGCCCTGGTGCATGAGCCTTCCTTCTCCACATTAGGCCAAAGGCAAGGCAGTGGGAGGGGGGAGTTCCAGAAGGAAGAAGGTAGGCACACACATGTCTTCCCCACCATTCCCTTGCCTTTGGCCTCAGCAGGTATTCTCAGAGCTGGGGCCAAAGGCAAGGGAATGGGAGGGGAGCTTTGGAGGAGAGAAGGAAGGCATGTGCCCCCCCCCATTTCCTTGCCTTTTGCCCAGACATGCTTGCCTTCCTTCTCTGCACCCAACAAAATGCAAGGGAACAGGAGGAGGAGAATGGTGGGGGGAGGCATATGTGTGCCTCGCAAATAATCAAATTCATGAAGGTCAAACCTATGAATGTGGAGGGAGGACTGTAGTTCTTCTACTGGAAGTAGTTCTCCAAACTCAACAGGGTGGGCCCTAGCTTTAGACTGAGTGAGGTGGCTTCTTGAGGCTACTGCTGAGGAGAAGTGATGGCTGGGTATTTGAGGTGTGTATCAAGAAGCCTATCTTGCACCTGCTAAATTAGCCTGCTGCCTTTGCTGCTCTGGTAGAGGACACAATCAGCAATAATATGTAACTCACTCACTAATTCTGTCAACTACAGTACCCAGAATGAGAGGTACCATCTGATCCTTTGCCTTGAATCTCCTGGGCCAGCCCCGCTTAGACAGAGGCTCATTCCTACCACTGACTGCTTGAGGGCGTGACATTGTGTGTGTGGTTTGTCTTGGCCTACGTGCTTTTGTGTTTGTTTTCTGAGTAGCAGTCATGGAGAGGATGTTGATTTGAGAGGGAAGAAATTTAGCTCTTTTCCCCTGCAACAACTCAGGTCTGTGTCATCCTGACTGTGTTCTTTGTGGCTGTGAGCGTTAAAGAAGCACATTGAATTCATCCATTCATCCGTAGAAGCATTCCAGCCTCCAGTCTGATAAACAGGATGCTTGGTTGCATCATCTTTTGGTCTGGACCAATGGGCCTTTTAAAATTTTCTTATCGTCTCTGCAAAGGTTACTTTAAGCATGTTATTTTCAGGAATAATTGTACTGCAGGTTTGGGAAACCACAGGCCCTGGATCTGAATTTGACCCACTAGAGTTCCCCAGGTGGTCACGGCTCCTCCTTCTTCAGAATACCATCATTTGTGATTTCCCAGGTTCTGTATGTTTTTGTCCCGTACTAAACGGTTGAAGTGCCTTTCACAGTGCCTAGCCAATGGCAGTAAGAGTTACAAACAAAATATTCTGATACTTTTGATCCCAACCTTTTGCCTCTTCTCCCTGCCCTCAAATTTCTCTTAAATTGAATACAGCCTTCAGACTTGAAAGAGCTTCCTTACCCTTGAGATGATTTTTCTTGTGTGTGCCCAGCCACCCCCACTGTAAGAGAACACGGGTGATGTGAAGGGCCGGTCCTATCATTAGGCACAGTCAGGCAGTTGTCTTAGGTGGCTGGTGCAGGATGCTGTGAGGACAGGCTCACAGTGATTCCTTTTGAACTCCACATGGGTTTCTCTCTGTTGAAAGAAGAGTTGTAGAGGCTTCCAACCTGACCTGATTCCCCCTGAACTTGCCTGATGCCTCAGAAGTAGTGTGGAACACTGTTCCATTACCAGTTTAGAAGTAAAATTGAGCTGGGATGAGGAAGGGGCATCATTTTGTTTTTTGCTCAAGCAACAGAATGACTTGGGTGAGCCCTAGTAATTTGCAAGATAGGGCTTCTTAGTAACAGAAAGCCCTCCAACAGCATAAAGATCTCCTTTGCTTTTTAATAAATGAACCTTTCTTTTTAGTTTTATGGACCTGGAATATTGAGTTACTACACAGCATGATGTAGCAGTCGTTAGCAGTCCTCAAAAGTCCCTGTTTCACATCCATGATGTATGCTTGGTTTCTCAGCTACTCTGGTGTTTGGTTTCTTGCACTGCTGACCAAACTAATTGGGGCATTGTGAGAATTGTAGACTTGAGGCCCCTCTCTAAACTGCAAACCCCAGGATTCCATAGGATGTTGAAAGTGGAATAATAGCACTGTAACAGTCTAGTGCAGAAATGACCATTGTGCAATGGTTCAGAACCTTAGATCCTTACATGTTGGATGTAATTCTCAGAAGCCTCAGCCAACAAGGCCAGTCGTCAGAAAATCTGGGAATTGCAGTCCCCCAAAATATTGAGACTCATGTTTAGGAACCACCCTCTTAGCATGATGTGTAAACATGTCCCATATGCGACTGCCGGTACTTTCTTTCCAGAATGTGGATCCAAATTGCTCCATTTATCTGCAGAAAATAATGTTTGGATACAACCCAGAACTGTAGAATTATAGAGTTAAAATAGACTGTTTAGGCTGTCACATCCCACGATTGTCTCCATTTAGGAAGTCTGGAGCTAGAACCCCTGCAAAAGTAGAGCGCTCACTGTATAGCCAAATTTTCTTGTCCCCTGCCCTTTTTTTTTTTTTTTTTTAAATAGGAAGTCTGTTATTGTAGAATGACATTGAACAGATCTGGATGAACAGATCTGGATGAATCTTCTTCCTCAACCCATTTAAAATCACAGTTCCACCCTGCCAACAGTACAACAAAGAGTACTTTAGCAGTCCTAATAAATGCTGTTGAAGACTCAGAAGAGCCCATGACTTGAGCACGAGTTGAGATATCTATAAAGCCCAATTGGAAGTTGGAGTAGTCTCACATGTTGTGTATGGCCTTCCAAGCTGGTTGTGAAGCAACCAGAGGCATCTGGGTGGGTTTTGTGGGCATGCTGAACTAGACAGCCCTTTAGGTCTGTCTGAGGCAAGAGCCTGGATTTTTATCCTGATCTGTTGGGGCTCTTTTTCTTTTCTTATGTGATTGGATGAACTGTTCTTTCCAAAGAAATGTATGGTATTGTAGTGGTGGCTGCACACATGTGCACACTCACTGTGGACTTAAAGGTCATGGGGAAAGAATACTGCCACAATTTGCCAAGTGTCCTTGCTTGATTTTCCAAACTTGGGAAATTTGTGTCTGTGCAACTGTTTTCATTGCAGACAAGAGCAGCACAGCTGGGTTATCCTGCCTACTTGTCTCCCACTCAGTGAGTGTTGTTGTTGTTGTTTACTGTCCAGTCTTCTGACTTATGGCAAACCTATCACAGGTTTTTCTGGGGCTGAGAGTGTATGATGCTTCCAATGTCATCCAGTGGGTTTCCATGGTCGAGCGGGGAATAGAATCCTGATCTGCAGGGTCACAGTCCAACATTCAAACCATTACATCACACTGGTGATTGCTGGGCAAGTAAAAGTTCATGAGATTTATTTCCTTTCGGCACTTCCACAAAGCTCTTGGCCATCACCCAAGAAAGTTTGTCTGTGTGTTAGAGAGAGAGAGGGAGAGAGATTAGTCCCAATCAGCACCGAAACTACCTCTATTAAACTGTTCAGCGTTGTTGTTAGTAAAAGATCAGTCATTGGGCACTGACTACCAGAAATCTGTCAGTGTAATTATATTTTATTAACAAAGTATTGTGATTTTCTGTCTACTGTATTTTTTAATTTCTGTCTCCCCCCTACCCATTCATCCATTTATCCATCTTTCCCTCTGTCCTCCCTCCTCCCTTCATCTTTGTGTGTGTCTGTGTGTTGCTTTGCTTACCTTTTTGAGTCCCATGCAAACATTAATTAGCGGTGACATTATGACTGCAGGCTCCCTCATACACAGAGATTCATTATCAAGTAACAGCATGTTGGCTTAATACACTGTGTGTTGCTAAGATACATGGGACAAAGGTTCGAAGGACAGTGTCTACCCCATAAATGTTAGAAAGTGGCTTTTGATAGCCATGAGGCTAAAAGAATAGTCAAACTCCTTCCTTCAGAATGTTATTCATGGCCAGCGTGAATGATCAGTGATTGGTGACTTGGATTGAGTCTGCATTCAGAATTGCGAACATGCAGTGTAGTATTAATACATAGATTCTAATTACGTGAGCATTAAAGCAGACCACTATGTAGTCATTGCATTGAAAACTATCACCTTCTCAGTGAAGTAACTTCAGAACTGACTGCGTCCATCCAATCTGGCCGTTGGATTTTCCTGGACAGGCAGATATATATAAGGTCCAGATGAACTATGTTTGAGCAATAATATTTTCCTGATCTCTAATATGTTACTGTGTTTGGAGTAATTTTGTTTGCTTCTGACTCGTGGCTTCCTGGTTTGCCCTCTGTTCTGTTAAAAAAGTTACTTCCCAGAAGTAGTTGCAGTTCTCATTCCAAGGCCTTCAAGTAGGTGACAGAACAAGGCTTTTGTGTTTGTCAGAAGTGGCTAAATTTTTAGTTACTTTAAAATAGCTGAAAGATGCAAACTGCTGATCTGTAGTTCAAAACACACTTTTTTCTCACCCACTTTATCATTACCTCAACAGCCACAAGAGACCATGAAGCACTTTATAAGCCAGCACACAGACCATGTAACATTCCCCCTCCACTGTTAGGTGAGGCCACATCCTTATAATGTAAAAGTAACCAAAACTTCAGTTGTAGTTTGTTTTCAGACACAATTGAAAGTGTTGGTCATGATGTTCAAAGCCCTATGTGGCTTAGGTCCAGACTGTCTGAAAGATTGTATCTCCCCATATGAACCTGCCCGAGTTTTCAGATCTGTAGGGGAGGGCTTTCTCTCAATCCTGCTACCATGCCAGGCTTGCTTGGTGAGGATATGAGACACTTCTCGGTGGCTGCTCCCACCCTCTGGAACTCTTTTCCTCAGGATGCTAGAGTAGACCTCTCTCTGCTTTCTTTTTGCGAGCAGCAAAAACTTTTTGTCCATGCAGGCTTTTAATATATAAGCAGAGAAGTTTTTACTGGGATGCTTTATTTATTTATCTTTTAAAGCTTTTGTATGACTTTCAAATGATTTTATATTGTTTCATGTGGGGATTTTAATTGTTTTTACAATTCCATTATTCTGGTTTTAAACTGGTTCTTTTGGGAAACTGCCTTGGGTCCCACTGTGGGAGAAAGGCGGCGCACAAAATGAATGAATGAATGAACAACTATGTATATAAGGACTAAATTATTGCATTTACCTGTGTGCAAGTTTATGCAATAGATCAATCAACTGAAACTCAGGTGACAGCCCTGATTCGTATCTCAGTGTGTTTTATTTTTGAGCTCAAGGCAGCAAGCACACTGTTCAAAAGCAAGCCCATTTTGGTTCAAATATTGACCAGACACTGGCCGCCTGCTTAGCATCAGTGAGGTAGCTTTATCCTGTGGCTGTCAGACCATGACCCAGGATTACGACTTGCTCTGCCTCCAGTCTGTGCCTTGGTGAGGGGAAAGGATGAATCGATCATCAATCAAGGTGACAGATGGCATGTTGAATCACTAACTACCTCTGTTGTTTTTACGGCAGACTGGGCCAGGGTGTTTTAATATGGATGATGGACGTCTGATGTATTCCTTGCTAATGCAATCCAGTGACTCCAAACATTAATGTATGTGTCTTGGCACAGAAGGCTCCCTTTTGAAAGGTCATTTGTTTGGTTTTCATCCCCCTCCCAGCCCTGTCACAAATGCTTGCCTGGTTTGAGTCCAGTTCCACTAGCGTATCTTCATCAGGCAAGCAGCTTGAAATTGTTCTGAGTCCAGTGTTGCTCAAGCTAGAGGCTGGAAAAGTTACTTTTCTTGGGTGTCAGCTCTCACGGTTCCCCAACCACTTGGGGCAAGTAAAATTTACAAGCTCTGAACACCACACCTTGTTTGATTGCTGCTGTGAAGGGTAGGTAGAATTGTCAGATCACAGGATCTGGCTCTGAGCCTCCAGTTTTCATGGGCCTATCTCCAGGCAGGAAATGAGGGTGCAAATTCACCAGGTTTGGCAGGTTCAGCTCCAGGCAAGAAAAACAAGTTGTGTGCAAGTCACCATCTTGGGTAATAGAGCCAGCTGCTTGCTGCCATTTCCAAGGATCAATTGATTTGTTGCTGCAACTTGCAAAAATTCCCCAGGGGCTATATATATTTACTTAGTTAACTTTCTTCTTCCCTCCCAGTCATTGTGGCTCAAAGATTCTAGTTGCCTAATGTGTCTTTTGTAAAGCCACCAAACAGGGGTCACCAGATGCAACAGATAAGATGCCTCTTATTCCATGGTCAGAAGCAAGTTGTAAGTGGCAGCTGAAAGTTTGTTTAACACTGATGATCAGACTGTGTCCTCCTGCACTACACTTTAGACAGCAATCCTAGTTCAGAGGGTCCAGGGCAGACTGCATGGCACTGCATAGCAGAGACAGTGTCCTCTGATGCCCCCAAGGGTTGAGAGTGAATTTGGAGGGATGCAGGATAGGTGCTCTGGACCACACAGGTCTGTCTTCTGGGAAAGGTCAAGGGACTCAGGGGAAATAATTGTTGGGCTTCCCATGCTGTCCACTTCCCTGGGCATTTGCTACTGAGATTATTTTGCTCTGCCAAACAATAGACACAACTCTGATAGTTGCTGTGGGTTCCCAGGAAAGAGTGGATTGTTGGAAGGAACGTTAACACTTCAAAAAGAATCGTGGGAAGAATTCAAGCTTTGGGCCTGTTTAGGTGTTCCTCAGTGGAGTGGGGAAGTCAGGATGGACTTAACTGGTGGGCCCTGTTCGGACGTTATTGCACTTTACAGTCACCCTACAAATATGCCAGGGATATAACTATGTGGTGGGGAGCAATTTTAAGGGCATTGCCTCCCAAATAAGAATTCTGCCAACCCAAATGAAGTTTTTTTTCAGTCTCCCAATTTCTAGCATGGCAGAGAGTGAGATAGTGAAAATCACTTATATTGGCTGTGCTCACATTCCCTTGGTAACTTTGCCTGCTCCTTTTCTGTGGATGCTTAAACTCTACATCTAAATGCTGAATTGAAGTTGTAAGTTACTGCAATGCTAGGAATTTGGCGTCTGAACAAAAATTTCATTGGGAGGCACAATTCTTAATTGGTGAGCAAAGCCCCTTTACTAATGTCCTGTTCAGTGTATGGACAGAATAAAAGAAGAGGGTATGATTGTGAGTAAAAAGAATACCCAAAATAGCAAAGAATCCACAACTGATATGATTGGATCACAAAAATTTCTTGTATGTGCAGAGAACAATGGTTTGCGATGTTAAATCACAGGAGGATTGAAAGCAGATGGAAATCTTACAAAGACATCACTTTTCATTCTTCCAGGTTCGCTGTGACCCTGAGGTTCAAGAGTTACGCCAGTGGCAAAAACATTTGAGGGAGACTAAAAACATCTTTAAACGGGTACGAGAATTCTGGGCCAAACAAGAGCAGAAAGGTAACTTGTCTGAAATAACTTGATCCTCTGCCCTTCATGATGGCAATCATTTAGCTGCATCGTTTAATCAGTTGATCAGATAGATTGACAAACATGATTCCCTCCAGGTGTTGTGGTTAATTGCTGTGCAGTCAACTTAAACTAATGGCAACCCTATGAATGAGGAGACCTCCAGGTCACCTTATTTTCCACAGCTCTGCTCAGGTCCTGCAGATTCAGAACTGCGGCTTCCTTAAGATTGATTCCATCCATCTGTAATGCAGTCTTCCTCTTTTCCTAGTGCCTTCTATCTTATCATGCATGCTCTAGAATCCATTTATTTGTCTTTTTGGTAGTCCATGGCAACTGTAGAACTCTTTTCCAACACCATATTTCAAATAAGTTGATTTTCTTCCTATCAACTTCCTTTACTGTCCAGCATTTACTACCATACCTAGAAACTGGAAAAACAATGTCATGGCTATCCTGACTTTAATATTTAATCATACATTTTTACACTTCAGAATCCTGTCTAGTTCCTTCAAAGCTGCTCTTGCAGGTCCTTACCTTCTTCTGATTTTTTGACTGCAGTCTCTTATTAATGGCTGAGCAAAGGCATGGACAGTCTTGAACTATTTCAGTCTCTTCATCATCTGTTTTAAAGTTATGTAAACCACCTGTGGTCATTATTTTTGTTTTCTTAATGTTCAACTGTAAATCTACCTTTGCACTTTCTCCTTGACTTTCTTCAGTAATTGTTCCAAGCCTCTGCTATTTTCTCCTAGTAGTATCGTGTCACCTGCATATCTTAAATTGTTGGTGTACCTTCCTCCAATTTTCATGCCTCCTTCCTCCGAGTCTAAATCTTACTTTATGTATGATATGTTCAGCATACAGGTTAAGCAGATAGGGTGATAAAAGGCAGCTTGCTTGACACTCTTGCCAATTGCAAACCATTCTGTTTCTCTATATACTGTCCTGATGGTAGTCTCTTGTCTTGAGTATAGGTTAAGCATCAGGACAATTAAATGTTGTGGCACACCCATTTCTTTAAGAGTGATCCATAGATTTTCATGATCTGTGCAATCAAAGGCTTTGCTATAATTCATAAAGCATAGCCTGATTTTCTTTTGAAATGCTTTGCTGTGATCCATTACCGAACATATGTTTGCAACATGATCCCTAGTGCCTCTTCCATTCCAGATCCCAGCTTGGACGTCTGGCATTTCTTACTCCCTATATGGAGCATCACTTTGCTTGCATACAAAATTAATGCCATATTAATGCCATCATAGATAAGACTTGGAGGAAGGAATTGTGAAAATTGAAGGAAGGAACATCAACATTTTAATATATCCAGATGACATCATACTGCTAGCAGAAAATAGCAGAGATTTGAATGTTCACTAGCAGCTAATATGACTAAGCTGAAGCTGTTGTCTTTGGACATATGAGATCATGTGACTCATTAGAGATGACAGCAGTGCTCTATATAGTGGAAGACAATAGCAAAAGAGGGAGATCCCATATGGGTAGATTGATTCAGTCAAGGAAGCCACAGCCCTGAATTTGCAAGACCTGAACAGGCCAGTTGATGTGGAGTTCTTAGAATATTGTCATAAGTCAAAGTCAACTTGAAGGAAACTAACAACAACAATGATAAATGTTCTATAATACTGTATTTTAATTTTATTCTATTTTTCTCCGAAATAGAGATTTATTCATTGATTCAGATAAAAAGAGAGAAAAGAAAGTATGGGGAGGTCAGGGAAAAGTAAATGATTACCTCAATTACAAGTACTTTGCCTTGGTTACAATAAAGTATAGGGAATTCAGGTGTTAGAGATGCTCCAGTCTTCTTTGGAAGATGTGAATTTTGAAATGGTTCTTACAGGAAATGAAGGAAATGGTTGTACAGAGACATTCTGAGAGGAAGGTTCAGCCACAAAGAGGTTGTACAGAGACATTCTGAGAGGAAGGTTCAGCTCCTCCTCCTCCTCCTCCACCACTACTGGCAGCTGCCTGGCCAGCTAAGGATGTCCAATTTCTCAGCACCACAAATCCTCTCCCAGTGCCCCCCCTTGGATATGGATCCAAGGAATGAGATGGGTGAAAGAGGAAGTAGGGCGCCACCATGCCAACGGATCCCTTACCCTCATCTAGATTGGACCCTGGGTGTCTGTTCTTCCTGCTGTGCCTTGCCCCACTTCCTACCCACACACTTTGATATTTACGATTTTTCCACTTTTGCAGGGCTTCTGTGCCACTAACTCTAGCATATGGGGAGGGCTGAGTATATAAGAGAAAGTACCTTATCCCAGGGAAAGCTCTTTTTCTTTCTAGCCAAGTGTTTTCTCCATTGACTGACAATCACTCCCCAGGGCTTCAGGCAAAGAAGGGTCTCTTGTTTCATATCACCTGCTACCACACCCTGCATTTTTTCCCCTTTTTAACTGGAAATAATGATTTTCTGCATGCAAAGCATGTGTTCTACCACTAAGTGCAATCCCTCCCCTGTAGCCGGGGTCTCAGAATATGCAGGTTTCAGCACATGGGTGTTCTGTGGGAGATATCTCTTGTAACTATATTGGTGCTCCTGGTCAAGTTATTTAAGGCTAGCAATAAATACAATAAATTGAATATGGGAAAGAACAGGAGTGGCTTTAGGAGGAAGCCCATGGCTAATCTTAGATTGGCTAGAAGAAGACATCTGAAATGTTATACAGCCGTTAATTATGAATTGATTAATTTCAGCAGAAATAATGTGGGCTCCTAAATCAAAATATTCACAGCCCCCAGTGATACAAGAATGAGAATGAGTATTGAACTAGTTGGCAGTTAGGAATAAATCAATTGATATAATACACAGGAGAAATGGTATTAACCAGAGAATAATGATTGCTGAGAAATGGAATAGTGTTATAGATCTATGAATATATGCAATGATAATATCACGTTTGGTAGGAATTCATCTGTGTAAAATTGATACTGCTAATGCTTTTTTCTCTTTTTTAGTAACTATTGGGCTGTTTTTCTTTTCTTTTTAAATTAATCTTTATAGAACCTTTTTTTAATAAAGAGGAAGGAAGGTATTATAGGAACTTAAGCACCTATTAATGTGACTGCAGGAATATTTAAAATCAATGAAACGTAAATTTGTTTAACTTTTTGTCATATAGTGGTTATGTGGATAATGTGTGTCTTATATTTTTATCAGCAGTTCTTTTCTTTTTCCTCCTCTCCTCCTCCTCCTCCTCCTGTTCTTCTTCTTCTTCAAAAAAATCCTAATTACTTTCAGTGCAAATCACAAGTCAAAGGCCTTTTCCACACGTGGTCGCGAAATCGCGTAAGGACGGTTCTGGCCGGTTTTATTTGTATCCGCGCAATTGCGGATTATATTTTCTAACGTTCCACACAGCTCCAGCGTGTTCCGCACTAGTGTGTGTCTGCAGATCCACACTGTAATCGGATTTCATCTCCCGCTCGCTTCCTAACCACGCCCACTTCGTCCGTGATTGGCCGGGGTTTTTTTTTTTAAATGGGCCCGTAGTCACTGCGCACGCGGGTGCGCGCGAATGTACGTACGCACGCACGCAACAGCCCTTCGGTCCTCCCACAGAGTTTCCCGCCCTCCTTCTTCGTCGCCATATCTAGGCCTGAAGAGGTGTTTTTGTGCTCGTGAGCGTGATTCCTGGCTATTTGGTGTGCCGGTTTCCGCAGAGAGTTTGACCATGGAGGGTGAGGTGATGGAGAGTGTGTTAAGTGCTCTTGCGCCCCTGGTGACTGTCCTGGGCATAGTGGTGGACACCATGCAGAGGCAGTGGGCCCGTGACAGAGCAAGGAGGGAGAGGCTCTACCTGGACAATGAGGGCGATTTCGGGGATTATTTGGCCCTGATGAGAGGTCCCTCGCGCCGAGTCCCACGTCCCAGGAGATGGTAGGTCAGGGAGAGGATGAGCCGGACCTGGTGGTCCGAAGAGGTTCTGGCGAGGTGGGACGAGGATCAGTGGTTGTACCACTTCCGCATGACAAAGGCCACCCTCTTTGAGATCGCAGACCATCTGCGTCCACACCTGCAGAGGAGCAGCACGGAGATGCGCCAACCCATCTCCGTGGAGGAGAGAGTGGCTGTCACGGTATGGTGGTTGACATCCCCCCTGCTATACCGCAAGACGGCCAACACGTTCGGTCTTGGGATTTCCACAGTGGCGGCCGTGGTGATTGAGGTTTGCCTAGCCATGGAGCAGGTGCTTCTGCCATCCACTGTGTGCCTGGGAGACTATCGGAGGGTGAGTACTTTGAAATCCAACCCCCCTCTCCCACACTGCACCACTGCACGCTCTCAAGGCCTCATGGTTGCACTCTCTTGACCATGAGACGAGAAGTACCTTGGCCAGCACTCAGCACTCGCCCCATTTCTGGCAGGAGTGTGCCAACGCGCAGAAAACCCATCCCATACCTCCTGGAAGCATTGGGCATTGGACTTCAAGTCCTTTCTTGCCCTGCGATTTCCTCTTTTCTCTTCCGCTCGCGCGTTTGCGTCCTTTGAAAATTTGAAGCTTTTTATATGTTTTCTTCTCTTTCAGATCATGGATGGTTTCCACCAGATGGGGTTTCCGCAGTGCATTGGGGCGGTGGATGGCACACACATTCCGGTGCGGCCCCCAAAGGGTAGAGGAGAGGAATTCATAAACAGGAAAAGTGCTTTCTCCATACTGCTCCAGGGCACGGTGGATCATTCCGGGAGATTTGTGGACATTTTCCTGGGGTACACGGGGAGAACGCATGACGCGTTTGTCTTCCGCCACTTTTCCCTTTGGCATGCCATGGAGGCGGGAAGATTTGTCCCTGGGAACCCAACCATCACCATTGGGGGTGTTGAGGTTGGCCCGCTGATCCTAGGTGACGCAGCATACCCCCTTTGTCGTTGGCTTATGAAACCTTACGGTGGACAGCTTGACCCGCAGAAGGCTGCATACAACGGAGTCTTCAATAGGTGCAGGAATGTGGTGGAGAGGGCGTTCGGAAGGCTGAAGGCGCGTTGGGGTTGCTTGTCAGCTCCACTGACTGTGAAAGAGCCAAACTACCTTCCAGTCATCGCGGCGTGCGTTGTCCTGCACAACATCTGCGAGTCCAAGGGTCATTTGCTACACCCTGAAATCGAGCCCCCACCACCTGTAACCCTTCCACCTTGCAATGAGGACTTCCGTCCCCGGGCGTCCGCAAGGCGGATCAAAGAAGGGGAAAGGGTGAGGAGCGCAATTGCCAGCCTCATAGCCGGCGACTGCGAATAGCTACTTCTTCATGTTGCGGGCAGCCACATTTATGCTTTGGGTGGTTGTCCATGGTCTCCCTAGTTCTGTTTTGCTGTATTGCCCATTTCATTATTTACCAGGTTTCCAATGGCGCCATACCATGGCGAACCACGTTCTAACATTTCCGCCACGTAGTAGTTTGACCAATAAATCGTTGGACCATAACATTGTGTTAACATATTTATTGCGGTTTTAAAACTGTGCAACACGAATATCAACAATGTAAAACAAACCTTGCTGAACAAACCTTGCTGGAAGGGAAGGTAGCCTTTGAGATGTGCGGAACCAGAGACATTTAAATGTCTTTTGAGCCTAACATAGCAAGTGCTCACCTGTCTGGTGTCTCGCAAGAAATCGCTGTCAAGGAAGGGGAGAGGTGTCAACGTTGCTGGGCAAAAAAACCATTTAATCTCTGAAAAACTTTTCCCTTGCTTCAAATTCATTGCACCTTGTGATGTTGCGCCCCATTTTGTGTGCACCAGCACCATTGGGGGGCAGGTCTTGGTTACATATATTCAGCTCATAGTGAGTATGGCATTTTGATAACAGATATAAGTTGCTGTTGAAACCATGTACCGAAAATAGTGATGGAAATAGAAGGTTTAGAAGGGTTATTTCTACCACGATAAAAATATACATAATTAAATTTCAGTTTGGGCCAATAACATTGGGGATCGCGTCATAAAACATTTTAATGTGAATACTACTTCGCATTCACAGAATGATACGATTATTTTCAGCGTTTTGTTTGTGGTTTGGTCAATTTTACAGTTGGTGTGGACATCTGCGGGTGTTCCTCGTTGTAAATAGGTTGAGCACCTTGCTCTGGCATTTGATGGCAGACTGATTTCACGTGTTCCTTCTTGTGCTATGGCTCTTGCACCGTGTGCTGTGCCATGAGTAAGCATTTTGTCTTTACATTCCCCTTTTTGTTTATGGCTCAACAATAACAAAAAAGAAACCCAGAACAAATGTGGCAGTTTCTGACTGGAACACTGTCAAGTGTCTGAATCACACAATCTGGCAAACTGTATGCATTTTTTTTGAAAGGGCCAGATGTGCAACAATAGATCCAATTGCCTCAAATGACTGCTGACCTGCGCCGCCGCCAAATTGTGGAGATTGTGCTGCGCGCCCTTGATTTCCACCTCCAAATCAAGGCACTTTTCTGACCAATGACAAAAGCTCCTTCCCTTGCCAGCATAGCATGTTTCCGGTCAGGAAAACCAGTTTAATCAATGCAATCAGTGTAAAATCAATGTCAAACTAGAACTTTTGGGAACCGTGGGGCCAGAAAAGCGGCCGGCAAAATGGTCTAACGACCCCCAAATTTTGAGTGCTAACCAGACGAACCATGGGATCACTATATCTTGCTTTTTTATGGGCTGTACGGGTCGCGGGGTTTCTTGCGGCGTGCAAGCTTCCGCTTCTGGGTTTGTTGGCCCGATGATGTTGGGGTGGCTGGCAGGGCGATGCCCTGACTTCCCTCGGGCAATGTGGGCGCCGCATTTCCAGAGGCCCCACAAGTACACGCGACCCCCCCACGCCTTTCGGCCACAGCCGCAATCCGCTGCATCGCATCAGCACAGACGTTCAGGAGCGAGATAATCTGCTGTCGCTCCTGCGCGGCTGTGCTGGCATCCCTCTCGTACAACCTCCTACGCTGCTCCCTGTTCAACCGTTGCTGGTCCCCGATGAAGTCCATTGTAGCCACCGCAGCGGTAAAGGTGTCGCTGCGGCTGGCGCTTCGGTCCCTGAACCGCGACATCCGGAGCCTCGACCTTGGAGACATCACAGCAGACGAAGTGTGCGCAGGAGCGGCGGTGGTTCCATTCCCCGCATCCTCCGAGGGGACTGGAAATGATCAGAAAGTGATATGTGAGCAATTGTGGGATGTTTATTCTTGGAGGTCTGTCTCTGTCAATTGACAGTTTTGGTGGCCAAAAGGGGTATGCCTTGTGTCTAGCTGGGATTGCCAATTTCAACGGTGTGCACCTGCGGGTGGCGTGAGGGAAGGAATCTTTGGGAAATTTCAGTGGCAGTTTGGATGGTGGCATCGGAAAAGCTTGTCGGATCCGATGACAATGCTCCTGATGCATCTGGCATTGCTGCTGGGGCGGCAAATGCGAGCAGTGGTCGATCGGACACTCCCATTGTTTAACGAGCCCACCGTATTCCTGGTCAGATTTTTTCCCCATCGACCCCAACTTCCCGCCCCAGAGTTGTGCATGTATCGGGTTGGAAGAGGTAGGTGTGCGCACCACACAGAGTTGGCAGGTTACATGCATTGTGCCATAATGGTGTGTGTTTACCTGGGGATGATCCGGAGAGGATGCTGCTCTCTCCCGGGCCAGTGGTAGCACAGGGCGCCTCGCTCTGGGCACGATTCTCCGGCGGGGTGGAAGGTCTTTCCTCGGCCCCTGGAAGGTGAAGAGTGGGGCAAAAAAAGTTTACTTCTTGACAGATTGAACGGTTGCTGGGTGGGATTTCTCAATCAGGATTTGTGGACTGTGGCTCACTCCTTCGAGCGAAAACAATGAAAATATATGCCAGATAGAGCCTTCCTTGCCTTTCAGGCAGCAGAAGGCTCTGGTGGTTATGGTGCATGAAAGCCCGGTGGACAATGTTTATCAAATCACCCACTCTTCTGGTCTCTGTTTGGATTTGGAGCCATAAAGTGAGCCACAGCCCAGAAATCGGTTGGTGGGGCTCCACGATAGAGCCTTCTTGATGGCCGCCCCTCGATGTTGGAAGTGTCCTCTGGGAAAGGCCAAAAAAATGAACCCCTCCTTCCTTTCCTTCAGTCAGCAAGCAAAAAACCGGTCTATATTGAGGAGCCTTTCCAATTTCATCGCTTTTGTGGGTGGCAAGAGAGCAATGGGAAAAAAGAAAAGAAACGACATTTCAAAAGGCATAAGACAACTAAAATCAAAGTTACTTTGTCGGCGTGAGATGTGATGGCTCGTAGCTACTTGGAAAAGCTGCTTTTAAAGGGCGGTTTCTAGGGCTTTTTCACAGGTGTTTGTTTTCCATGTTTTCCCTGTTTTGCCCATGCTTTTATTCATCCAAGGTGACCTTGAAATAACAGGTCTACAACCATTACCCCACTGGCCAGTTCTAGCGCGATGTTTCCACTTTCAACATCCTTTTGGGAAACCTGGGGTTCGCGGTCCTCGGTGAAGTGCCATGGCTCAGTGGTGTGGAAAGACAAGACGTTCCGCTCCATTTGTTCAATGGATCTTTTTGGACTTGCTGCCACCCATCCCTCTGGATCCAATTTATGCAAAAGGGCCTCCCTCCCCCTTTGAATCATTTGGTCATGAAAAAGCGATTAAATCCGGGCACTTTGCGGTGGGATCCCTTTAGACTAGAAGAGTGGTGGGCTTGCTACTGTGGGGGCACATACTTCCTGGCTTCATAGATTCATAGACCGGCCACAGATCATGCAACCTCGAGCGGTCATTTGACACTGCCCAGGCATTGCCTCCATGGCAGCCAAGGCTTTAGCCCCCGCGTGTTGGACTGTCTCCCCCAGCACTCCTCGCCAAGAACCAGTGTTGCGCCATTGCACTGTGACAATGGCCATGGGGATTGACAGCAAAAGAGGATTAAAAAAGTTATGGCTTCTTGGCCCTTCCCGGATCTACCCCCAACCTACCATGGCGGTCCTCTCCCGAGGAGTTATCCTCAATTCCCACGAGCAGGTCCTCGCTCGACTCCGCTTCATCCACTGGAAAGAAAAAGCAAGGCACAGGTTTGTGGAGGTTTTAACTTGGGGGAAAGGAAAAACGATGATAGAGAAAACCTGCGCACCTTCGCATGCTCGTGGGTTCGATGCCGTTGGGGGCTCTTCCTCATTGACCTTTCTTTCCCTACAGATGAGGCGACACAAAGGTCCATATCCGAGCTGTCGCAGACAATCGAGGGGCACTACGCCCAGTTGAGAAGAAACATAAGAGCAGCGCGGTCGCAACTACACCAGAGTGGGCGTTAAAGTTTTCATAAACAGTTGTTTTATTTTTGTAAATATTTATTAAAGTTCATATTTATATTTCAAGGCTTGCGTCTGACTTTTTTTCACCCCGCGCCACCCCCCTTTTGAAAAGCTGGACGGCGAGGGACGTTCGTTTGTGATGCCCGCCTTGCGCTTGGGGGCGAAGAGGTCAGCCGGTACCTGTGCACGGGACTCCACAACGAAGCGTTGGAAAAGGAAGACCCCTCCGCAGCAGACTGGAGAGACATCGAGGCCGGTTGCAGCCTCAAAGCCTGCAAAGAGAGGGCCCCTTTAGGCTCCACGGTTCCCACGGGCCCCACAACCTTCTCCCAAGGTGTCCAGCAGGTGTCCACACAGCGCCTGGCAAGAGAAAGGGCCCCTTTAGTCGCTGCTGTCCCCATAGGCCCCCCGCCCCTCCCCACCCCTCTGAAGGGGACTTGAGAAACCTTGAGGCCGGTTGCAGCCTCTTCTGGGCCCCCTCGGAGACGCGGTCGAGGTTCTTTAACCCCCAACTTTCTCGCAAGGTGTCCAGCCGGTGTCTACGCAGGGCTTGCAAGAAGAGGGCCCCTTGAGAAACCTTGAGGCCGATTGCAGCCTCTTCTGAGGCCCCACGGGGACGTGGTTGAGGGCCCTTTTCCCCAGCCTTCTCTCAAGGTGTCCAGCAGGTGTCCACGCAGCGCCTGGAAAGAGAGGGCCCCTCTAGTCGCTGCTGTCCCCATAGGCCCCCCTCCCCTCCCCACTCTTCTGCAGGTGACTTGAGAAACCTTGAGGCCGGTTGCAGCTTCCTCCAAGTCCCTGCGGGGACACGGTTGAGGGTCTTTTCCCCAACTTTCTCTCAAGGTGTCCAGCAGGTGTCCACATGGAGCCTGGAAAGAGAGGGCAGCATTAAAATGTGTTCCCCCCCCACCCGTCCTCGCAGCTTGCTCGCCACAGTGCGTGGCGAGCTCCCTTTAAAAACTGGGCCAGCAGCACCCCCCCCCCCCAACCGCACACATTTTGGCCCCTGCTGCGCACCTGCCCCAGTTGCTTCCATGCTCAAGTCATACCAGGGTAACCGGCATGAGAGCCCCAGAGCACCATTCCATAGCCAAAATGCCCCAAACTTGTTTTTAATTTAGTGTTTGAATAATAAGCAAAATGGGATACTAACCATGGGACCCCTGGACAGCCCCCACGCCGCCCATGCTTTCATTTCACCTCAATTCTGGCCAGGGAAGGGCTCCCCCCCCCTTGCGTGGCCCCCCCGGGTTCCACAGCTGGAGACTG